>WJXA01000444.1:0-96568 GCA_014282245.1 Rhododendron simsii | reverse complement strand
CTCAAGAAAGGACTTGCAGGCTTCGCCATTGATTTTCTTATGGGTGGAGTTTCAGCTGCTGTGTCTAAAACTGCTTCTGCTCCTATTGAGCGTGTCAAGCTTTTGATCCAAAACCAGGATGAGATGATGAAGTCTGGTCGGCTTTCAGAACCCTACAAGGAATTGGAGAGTGTTTCTCGCGGACGATTAAGGACGAAGGGTTTGCATCATTGTGGAGAGGGAAACACAACTAATGTCATCCGTTATTTCCCCACTCAGGTTGGGTATTCTTTTCCTCTTTTTCACGGCTGGATATTGCATATTTGCGTTGATGCAAACAACAAGCGTGGAACATGTTAGTAGTGTTTTACCGACCTGTATTGCATTCTCATTGCGGACTGAATTCTTCTGCAGGCCTTCAACTTTGCCTTCAAGGATTACTTTAAGAAGCTTTTCAACTTCAAGAAAGACCGCGATGGCTACTGGAAATGGTTTGCTGGTAACCTGGCATCTGGTAGTGCCGCTGGTGCTTCTTCCCTACTCCTTGTCTATTCCCTGGATTTTGCTCGAACTCGTCTTACTAGTGATGCCAAGGCTGCAAAGAAGGGAGGAGAGAGGCAGTTCAATGGCTTGGTTGATGTCTACAGGAAGATCATACAATCAGATGGTATTGCTGGTCTTTACCGTGGATTCAACGTTTCATGTGCTGGCATCATTGTATACCGTGGTTTGTACTTTGGAATGTACGACTCTTTGAAGCCAGTAGTCCTCACCGAGAAATTGCAGGTTAGTAGATTATATAGTGTGTTTTGCCTTCTTTTTTTTTTATGTGCTTTTTCTCTAAATGAAATGGAGTTGATGTCAGTTCTTGTTATCTGGTCAATGCATGGTTCTGGCAAATGTTTTACTGTGTCCACCATTGACAGATCTATGTAGAGTGACTTTCCTAACTTCTAGAGTTTTAATTATTGTTTACCCCTTAAACTTGAGTCTTTGAGAACCCATGGTATTAAAATTTTTGTCTATTTGTAGCAATAAGTTGAAATATGTTCTTTATTACTTAGAAACTTCGCTCCAGAAAGGACTAGCCTTTAAAGGTCGAAAACAATGTTCCTCTATTGATCTCGAGATTTACATACACTATGCTCCCTTTGTTTGACGGGACTAGTATTGAGGTGATCAATCACATCCGACTAATAGTGACTCGCTATTTGTCTTAGAATTAGAAGACCCATGCGCGCATTCCTTTTCCATGGGAAAGGGATTGGATTAGGAAGAGACACACGGGGTCCACCTTGTAAGGGATTTATACCCTATTCGATCCCATGGCTAAACAAACAAGTACCCTGAGCTGGACTGGATTGGGATAAACCCCTACACAGGGATTAGTATACCCGGACTATCTAATTCATTAATAAGACAGCCTATTTGCACCATATGGTGACTCACAATTATTATATGACGATACTAATATGAGCCATGATAAAAAGCATGCTATTGTGCAATATTTTGTGCTTGCAAATTAGGAACACCAATCGTTTATCTGTTTATGATTCTATTGTCGATAGCTTGATACAAGAATAGTGTCTCCAAAATTGGGAAGACCGACAAAACCATGCACATTTTGTGCGTAACAACATATACGTATAGCATTAGTTTTTATATATTAAGCATTGTTTACTTGGAATTATCTAATATTTCATATATATGCTGTCTGAATACTCTTTCTGCATTTCCTTTTGCTCATGGAAAAATCTGTCGTTGATATTGAAAGTGATACTCTTTCTGCATTTCCTTTGTTGAATAAGAATTATTTTATATTGTCCCATTTGAAAAAAACTTTCAGTATTGAAAGTGATGTGATTAATTGATCACATTATACAGATATATCTGGAACTTCATATACTGCTTTTGGTGACTCACATGTCTATACCCGTTTTGATTTGACATGATTTCAGGATAGTTTCTTTGCTAGCTTTGCTCTTGGTTGGGTCGTCACGACTGGTGCTGGCCTTGCTTCATATCCATTGGATACGGTTCGCAGGAGGATGATGATGACCTCTGGTGAAGCCGTGAAGTACAAGAGCTCATTTGATGCCTTCTCTCAAATCCTAAAGAACGAGGGTCCCAAATCCTTGTTCAAGGGCGCTGGTGCTAATATCCTCCGTGCAGTTGCCGGTGCTGGTGTGCTTGCTGGTTACGACAAGCTTCAGCTGATTGTGTTTGGAAAGAAGTACGGTTCTGGCGGTGGTTAAGTACACATCAGTGACCATTTACTTGCCCTTTCTAGCCATGTTGATGTTAGAACTTGTAATCCATAATTTTCTTATTAATTGGGGATGCATGCATTTCTAGTTAGATACATGATAATATTTAGTTTTATCACATTATCACATAGGGATATGTAAAGTCCTCTAGGGACTAGTGATTCATTTTCTTGATTCATCCATGTAGTGTAGTCCTATAAAAGGACGCTTTATGTTATTGTTTAAAACAATCAGTTATATCAATATAATTGGAAATACTATCAGAATCATATTCTTTACTATCAAGTCCTCTTTGGTGAAGTTCTCATGAGCAGGAGCTCTGTAGGGCTCTGCCCTACATCTCCAAAAAAACGTCCTTGTTTTTATTCTTTTATTATTTGCTTCCACTGCCCCCAAAAATTCCAACAATAGACTGATGCTGATGAAAATCTCTTTGCAGTGAGTTTAAGAACCATTTCAAGCCAACTTTTATGCATTTGAATAACGAAATCTGGAGGGATTACCTCCCAAACTCTGTCTTATCATTAGAAAATACTTTGTTCCTGTGATTCTTGGTAATTGGAGAGTTTATTTTTCCCGGCTGGATATGATTATTTTTGTAAGTGAAGGAGTATCACACTTTGTCATTTATAATTCTTCAACAGTATATTTTCGCGATGCCTTTGGTGGCTTTGTTTTTGGCGTTAATGCGTCCTCCTTATCCATGTTATTGCTGCTGAAATATGGAAGCATTGTGCTTCTGCATCGCCTGTTTTCAAGTTATATGGCCAACTGGAGAGGATTCATGCTTTATATTCATCAACATGATTTGGGTCGTATTTGTTCATCCCACTTCTTTGGCTTCCCTTGATAAAATTTTGGCAATCGGTTACGAGCTTTTTTTCTAGTTCTTCGTTTTGTTTACAGGTTTGAAGTCGAACATTCTCATTTTAAGAAACTACTGGGCGGGATTGTAATGCTTGCGTATTGCTACCGACAAATACTGAGAAATTTTGTGTCTTAGGGCCGGACGAAATGAAAAGAAAGATAGAACATATACGGGATGATTCTGTCACATACTTTCGAGCTTCAATTAGTTTCCCAGCACCGGTAGTCGCAATTGCTTGCGCATAGCTCATTGCGTGGACTACAAAACACCTTGATTTAATTGCGATCGATGCTTACTATGTAAAGGTTTGTTTGCACAAGTTAGGTTGTGATCTGCTCTATTTGGTGGAGTGTTTTTCCTTCTGGGCCAACATGTCTTTTTGGCTCGATCTCTTCGTTTACTTTGACTACGTTACAAGTTGATTGTGGTACTCCTATTATTATTCATTAAAAATGCCAGAAGATAAGATGGAGAGGGTGATGATTTTAGGAAGTCCGCGTCCCGGACGTACCATAAGACTGGACCCCTTTAGCACAAAAAAGCGGAGCCTCCGGACACAACTGTCTTCGGAATCGTTAGATGCACATGGATCTTTGTACATTTGACTGTTCCAGACGTAGTTGTGTTTTTTAAAATTTTGTGTCTAGACTTTTCGATTTAATTAGAAGCTAAAATGCAGTGTTTTATCTGTTCGAAACAATGTGTTCACAGAAGTTTGGAGACAATACACAGACACCTAAATTGTATTTCAAAAATGTTGTAGCAGGAATGGGAGAAATTGTGTTTTTGTTTTTTGGGGCAAGTAAAGGCGCGTTAGCGCAAAATTAAACATGAGATCTCAAGATTAATGGTTTTTTTATCGTCTCAAGATTTATGGTTGGTTTCACAAAAAAAAAGAAGACATTTCGTTTTTAATTTGCAAGATAGGCTTCGATCTTTCTGATTTAGTTTGCGCGAGAGAGTTATAATTTCCTCATTTCTTCTCTTCTGATTTCTTTCTCACCAAATGTGCTCTCTCTCTCCAAAAAAAAAGAGAGAGACAAAACTTGACTCAAATAAGAATATAACAAAAGAGAGAGAGAGAGAGAGAGAGAGAGAGAGAGAGAGAGAGAGAGAGAGAGAGAGAGCGCATAAAATCTACAAAAATAAATAAAATAAATAACCGAAGGAAAAGCCAATAAAACTCAAATAAAATAAAGCGCATCTTAACTATTGAGAAAAGAAGGGATTACTGAGTTGTTTAGGTTTCTCCACTAAAATGGAATTCCATCAATGTCATATTTTCTTACGGGTAATTCAAAATGACAAAGACCCATCTTTAATTATTATTTACTAGTAATTACTTGGAGCATCTCTTATTCCGTTGAGTATATATATTTTATACACTATCATTACCACGTTCCTGGAGAGAACCAAAGTACTCACACCAACCATAACGTTTTACCCAGAATTCCCTGAAAACTAGTCACTCAAATCATCAATTTTTATTTTATTTTTTAACCAGATGTCTAGGTCGGCCAGCTTGCGCGCATCTCGATCAGTTTGGCGCTGAAGTTAATGACAGAGCAAACCCTCCAGTAGCCCCCAAATTTGGAATGTTTGGCCTCCATGACATTCAAACATTTGATCCCATAGAGGTCAATCACTTATTTGTTTTCTCATGCCCACCAGGCCAAACCCACCTCATAAAGGTTAATTAATTATCAACTAGTCACTCAATTATTGCGAAATCATTGAATAGATTATTGTAATTATTATAGTATAAAAATATGGGAAGTGAAATTATTTTCAGCAGGGCGCCGGTGGTTTAAATATTAGGGCTTCTTCAGAAAATAATTATTTGAGTCCATATATGTCAACTATGCTTCTAACGATATCTAGTTACAACCAGTGGCAGAGAGGTGCGAGCGGGGGCAATGACATCCTAAAGTTTTACATAGTGTCATTTTCTTTCTTTCCTTTTTTTTTTTTTGGTTATGTAGGATATCTCGGGCTAGTTTACGCGCATTCAGAATAATCACGACAGCCCCTCCCATAACCGTTTTACAACACCACTTGGCCAACCCTTTTGGGTTACATAATGTCATTTTGTGAGCTGATAATGCCAAAAACATTTTAGTTAATGTCAAAACTTGTAGTGAACACATAGAGGAGTCAGGAGAGTTGGCCAAGTAGTGTTGTGAAACGGCGGTGAAGAATGCGTCTGCAGGAGCTTCTGCCTTCAGTCTGTGGCGGGACGAGTTCGAGTTGGTGCGGCGGGTCATCCAGGAGGATTTGCTTCGTGTTCATACCTGGCCTCTCAATTTTGGGCTCTCCAACCCCTCTTCACGAATGTGTTCGACGGGTCCGGCTCCGGCGTCGTGGTTCCATGCGGCTCTTTCCTTTTTGTTCTTGTTGTTTTTTCTTTTTTTGTTAGTTTTTTTTTTTTGTATTTTGGGACCAGTAGTGTCCCCTTTTTGTACTGTGTATGTTTTTGGCTGGGTTTGTTAATAATATTGGGATGATACGGTTTGCTGGAAAAAAAAAATATTGTACTGAATAGAATGGTTATACCATTTGCAGGGACCAAGGCTCTTTTACATTAAAATTTCGACAATAAATAGTTTCGGTATTATCATTTTTCTTTCATGTTTTTTAGCCCCTTAAAACGCTTGGGACTTGTACTTTTGTCTCTTCTAAATGAATTTTTTTTTACAATAATTTCTCAAAACTCAAGATTAATTATTTTTAATTTGGTCCTCCTCCATCGAAATTTCGCATCCACCACTCGTTGCTAACATACTACTAAATCTGAGTGGTTTAGAGTGCATATTAGCTGTCGATCTAAATTCGAAACTAAATAAGCTTCAAACGCATTCAAACTTGTAGGCTTGCAAAAGGTAGTATCTCTCTCTAACAACAATTGGAGTCTAACATGGCAATGCCCACCGACATTGAATAATTTTTCCGAGTAAAGGGGTCGGGTCTCTCAAGTAAGTTCAAATCTTTTGTACTCATACTAAAATTGTCTATGTTAGTTTTACGGTGTATTTTCAGCCATTAGATAGAGTGAGAATCTAAAGTGACGTCAAAATTCTCACGTGATACAATGGTCGAAAATGCACCGAAATACCATTAATACCCACATTTTTAAACTACATGGAATTGGGGAGCTCCACAATTAAGCAATACGATTTCATCAAATTCCGCCAATTTCGAGGATGGGACAAGTCTATTGAAACAAGTTTGTAGCTTGAGTAAAATTAGTCTGCTTAAACATGTTTTCCGGGAAGTTTTTGGGTGCCGAGCGGGCGCTATCCATCGGCGATCCAGACCGTCAAAAAATTTTGGACGGCCCAGATTTTATTCCCTCTATCTCCCGTCACCACACTCTCCTCTTTTTCTCTTTTTAAAATCCAAACCGTCTAAAATACGTCTGAACGATTCGGATCGCCGACAAGATACCCTGTTTGTAATACCCTACCGGCACCCAAAAGTTTCTTCCATCCTACGTACGAAACGCGGTTTTAGTGAATGATTGAGTGACAGAAGAGATTGAATAATACAGCCATGCATGTATATATGGGGGCCATGCACATTATACAGAGTATTACCTACCACAGATCTTGACTTTGGTCACATGGCCCACCAGACGACAAACTTGAGAGAGAGAGAGAGAGAGAGAGAGAGAGAGAGAGAGAGAGATCTCAGTGGGAAACTACACACTCTCCAGGCTCCAATTGTTTGAAAAAAATAAAAAACTGAAGTTTGAGATTTGGGTTTTCCATTGATTGTTTATCCTCTAATTCCAGCCTGTTTTGCCTTGGAAATAAAATAAAATACAAAACAAAGATTTTGCATCACACAGTCAAGAAGTGACACCTTTGGAGTAGTAGTAGTAGTAGTAGTATATAAAGGGATAGTCGCCCTCCCTCATCAATAAGCAAAAACACACAAACCAATTTGTTCTAAGGGGGGTTTGTTGTTTTTGAGATGGGAAGTATATTGGGGCAATGGCCTCAATTTGTATGTGCTTTGGTATTTTGCTTAGTGGCACTTGCTAGCAGTGTGGCTGCTAATTTTGGTCACCAGCCTTATTTCTATCCCACCCCTCCTACGCCGGAAATGCCGAAACACTGGTGGCCGTTTCCACCGCACTACTACAAGTCACCACCACCGTCACCATATTATTATGGCTCACCGCCCCCGCCGTACTACTACAACTCCCCACCACCGCCGTCTCCATCTCCTCCCCCACCCTATTACTACAAGTCACCACCTCCTCCATCTCCCTCGCCTCCACCTCCTTATATTTACAAATCACCACCTCCACCATCACCTTCCCCACCTCCTCCCTACATTTACAAGTCTCCACCTCCTCCATCCCCATCCCCTCCACCTCCGTACATTTATAAGTCGCCACCTCCCCCATCCCCATCCCCACCTCCTCCCTACGTTTACAAGTCTCCCCCTCCTCCGTCTCCCTCGCCTCCACCTCCTTATATTTACAAATCACCACCTCCACCGTCACCTTCCCCACCTCCTCCCTACATTTACAAGTCTCCACCTCCTCCATCCCCATCCCCTCCACCTCCGTACATTTATAAGTCGCCACCTCCCCCGTCCCCATCCCCACCTCCTCCCTACATTTACAAGTCTCCCCCTCCTCCGTCTCCCTCACCTCCACCTCCTTATATTTACAAATCACCACCTCCTCCATCACCATCTCCACCTCCGCCATACGTATATAAGTCTCCACCTCCTCCCTCCCCATCTCCTCCACCTCCTTATATTTACAAGTCACCACCTCCACCATCACCATCCCCACCTCCGCCATACGTTTTTAAGTCTCCACCTCCTCCATCCCCATGTCCGCCACCACCATACATTGATAAGTCACCACCTCCTCCATCTCCATCACCCCCTCCACCATATTACTACAAATCTCCTCCACCACCTTCTCCCTCCCCTCCTCCCCCATACTACTATAAGTCACCACCCCCACCATCACCATCTCCTCCACCACCCTATTATTACAAGTCCCCACCCCCACCATCTCTATCACCTCCACCCCCTTACTACTACAAATCTCCTCCTCCACCATCTAAGTCACCACCACCACCACCTTACTACTACAAATCTCCTCCTCCGCCAATGAAGTCGCCAACACCTCCTGCATCATACTACTATATGTCACCACCTCCGCCATACCATTACTAGTCACACTGCCGACGGCCTCATCGATACTGTCGCATGCATGCTATAGTTTGAAGTGCCACACGAATAAACAATTCCTTTTTTGGTTTTGCGTGGGAAGACATTTTGGCTTTACGTTTTATTTTTAAACAAGTTCATTTTTCAATAAAAATGGGTCCAAAAGCAGAGATCCTGATCTGTATAATCTTGTTTGTGAGCAAGATTTGTTTTGAAGGTTAATTAAGAAGAGACTCATAGTCTCTAAAGCAATTGTAATACCTTATCATACTTTGAGTAATGCTGGCTAGCAAGCTACTTCTGTTTTCAATTTCTCCAATTACCGGCTTGCATTGTTCAAAAAGCGCGCAGTTCCTTTGACGTGATTCATATTTTAGAAGAGCTCTAAAAAGTAAACTATACCGATCCTCGAATTGAGCTCCGAAAAGGGCTCACAAATAGGCTGAACATGACTTTGGGGACTCGAGAGAGGCTCCCATACCATAATGAAAGCTGTAAATTTAAAGGTGGTATCTATATAGCATTATTCAAGAACTTGACATTCTTACTTGGCAAGTGGAAGGCAACTATATAATTTATATGAGCCGAAAGACTCAATTTTGACTACTGCCTCCTCAATTTTTAGATATTTATCAATCAACAACAAATAATTTTGAGGAAATGCTTTTTTTTATTACTAATTTGTGTTGAAATAAAATTGATGCACATCATATGTAAATGCGTACGATATGCATCCCTCGAATATATGTAGAAATTCATAGAGTTTGGACATAAGTCATAACATCAATCTTGAATTCATAGCTTTCGCATTCGAAATTGATATTTGTTCATGAACTCATAGCATTTAATCTTGATTTCGTGACATATATATGTCATGAGTTTTTTTTCTTAATGTTTTGAACTTTAATGCAAATGGTAGAACTTTAAAAAAATTGTCGGGAGTTCCTACAACGCATTGATCCACCCTTGTGTACATAAGGTCCAACCCATTTGGGAGAAACGAGTCCGCACCGCATTCAAATGTTCGATCTTGCTAACCTCCATCCATTAAGCAGAGGATAATATATCAATAATTTTAAAAGAGTTCGGATATCAATGTATATCTCACCGATATTAATACACTTTCACAAATATCAATACATCTTTCTCGCGGGAAAGTCTACAATACGCACCCCTTAAAAGGGTGTACCACATGTACTTATTTTATGGTTTATTCATAACATTTTAGAGTGTTTCGTAACTTTTGTTTAAAATTTATAACTTTTCAGCAGTACGATTCGTAACATTTTAGGGTGTATCATATGCACTTATTTAACGATTCGTAACATTTTCATTATGATTCATAACCATTTTGGTGTATCTCGTAACCTTTATACGATTCGTAACTTTTTAGCAATATGGTTCGTAATATTTTCTCTACAATTTATAATATTTTGGGAGGTACATATGATACACACCCAAATAAGGGGTGTGTATTGTAGCCTTTCCCCTCTTTCTCGGATACCGATGCACTTTTTACATATTATCCTATATACACCCTTTGGGCAGACGTTAGAATCCAGAACATAATTTGAGTGTTCTAATCCATTTTCCCATTTGCATCAACATAACTTTCAATTTTTCTCATCAATAATAATTGTATATACCTAGAAAGAAAAATGGCTTCGACCATGGGGAATGAAAGGCATATCCAAGAAATAAAAATAACATTACAGTGGGATTGCAAATGAAAATAAACATAGCTCAGAGTTGTTACGAAGCTATGGTTGACAATGGGTTGCATTTTTTTTAAGCTTGTTTTGTGGCTGTGTATGTGCAGAAATCTTTAGGTAAGGACCTTAAAATGAGGACCTTATATGTGGATCTCTCATTTCTCGCCTTTCCCGAACCGATTTCGATGATCCGAGCCGCTCAATGTGTTCAGAACATGATTTTAAGGGTACTCGCAAGAAATCGGGAAAAAAATGACCGGGAAGGGCTTGATTTGAGCAGGTATTATTTGAACCGTTAGATAAAAAATAAACAAAAACTGCTCGGATGAAGCCCTTCCTTGTCTTTTTTTTTTTTTGCTGATTTCTCGGGGATACTCTTAAAATCACGTTCTGAACACAATAAGCGGCTCGAATTTTCGAAATTCGATCGGAAAAAGGAGGTCTGCATTTTATTAAAATAAGATTGTCCTTATAAGAAGTGGACTCTATATGTGTGAGTGTTACTATTGTTTGTCAAATTGAAGATGTAAGTCGTTCAGATATGGTCAGATGTGTTTTTCAAAACAGAAATGCTACGCACACAGCAAAAGTGCATAGATTTTGTGCACAAATTTTTTGTGGGGCCTACTACGGGTCCCACACAAATAATCCAAGCTGTTCATTAAATGTGTAAAACATTTTTTCAAGGGCCTCCGCAAAAAATCAGCTTAATCCAACACCTATAAGTGCTCGATTCAATCATTTAACTTTTCATTATTCTGAAATTCGAATGAAAAGTTAAATGATTGAATAGAGCACCTATGAGTATCGGATTGAGCTGATTTTTTGCGGAGACCCTTGAAAAAATGTTTTACATTTAATGAACGGCTCGGATTATTTGTGTGGGACCCGTAGTGGGCCCCAAAAAAAATCTGTGCTCAAAATCTGTGCACTTTTGCCGTGTGTGTAGCATTGCTGTTTTCAAAATGGTCCCATATGATTAGTTGGTGGAAACGGGTTAAGGTCCAGTCCAGTTTTAATTTTTAACCTCCAGTCCGGTCCAGTTTTGGGCCATTGTGGGCCCCTCCCGAGTCTAAAACAATGATCGGAATCGTTCATTATGTAGAGCTCGTTGAGAATGGTATCCACCCAAAAAATTAGCTTGATTTAACATCGATAGATTCATGAACGAAACATATTTGTACAAGAAAAAATGGAAAATTATGAGTTTCAATTTAATTTTTGTCATCCTACACAAATCTGTTTTGTTCATGAATCTATCGATATTAAATCAAGCTAATTTTTTTGCGTGGATCCCATTCTCAACGAGCTCTACATAATGAATGATTCTGATCATTGTTTTGGACCCGGGAGGGGCCCACAATAGCCCAAAACTGGACCGGACTGGAGGTTAAAAAAACTGGACTGGACCTTAACCCGGTGGAAACTGGCACAACGGGTTTTGGGCTAAAGCCAATAAAGTCATCGGGGTCTTTTTTTTTTTTTTTTTGTCATTCGTTAAACTTAATCTATACTATTCTAGAGAATTTGGGGGAGGGGAATGAGACTTACAGGAATTGAACCCTATCCAAGTGCATGGGGGCATAAGGCCTCAAAGGAAGCCAACCACTTGCCAGTAAAGCCGCTGGTTTAGGCTGCCAAATTTTGACTATTTTTTTGGGACCCTCATTGTAGGGGTTCATATAGAAGTGAAGCATAAATGCATAAATTAAAATTAAGTTAACTTGCTTACACATTTTAAGGGCCACTTCAAAGTAAAGCCGGAGTGAAAATGTGCAAACATAAGATTTTATTTTATTTTTTATCAGCAAAGAAATAATTTTCATATCATTAAAAATGATATAAAAGAGAAAATTCTACAGTGATACACAAAGGAGTATCATGCACAACGGTAATACCACACCTGTTACTACACCTCACCTCACATTTTTAATTTTAAGCAAACATAAGTTGTCTTATTCTGTAACTTTGGAAGATTTGCTTAAAGGAGCTTTACAGTGGAAGATTTGCTTAAAGGAGCTTTTTTTTTTTGGCTCGGCAGCTTAAAGGAGCTTTACAGTATTTGACAGGAGGGATTTATGTTCGGAATATATTGCAAGTCCTGAGAAAAGTTTCACCAAAAGAACTAAGAAAGCCCATTGATGTATGTCACGACCCGCGCTTAATCACGTGACTCAAAAAATTAATCTCAAATTATACTGTAGCTGCTCGCAAATCCTTATTATAAGATCAATATATAGTTTCCAAATCCCCCAATGTGGGTCTTGAACTCCCAAAGTGGGTTCTCACAATCTCCCCAAGCACTACATGGTCCAATAAGTACCACTGAAGCACGACAAGCACCCCAAGCTCCTCACTTGCTAGACTTGACTCACACTTCCAGTTGAAGTCAGCTATACCACCTGTCACAACCCGTACCAACTGACCTGTTCACCCTTAGTCTGAGGGCATGACTTAAAAGATTAATATTAAGTTATATAATAGTTGCTCGGCTTTTACTTATATATTGAATTCTCTTTCAATACTTTCCCGATGTGGGACTTGAACTCCCAAAGTGAGTTCTCACAATGTGCTCACTTACTTGAAGGTAAATGATAGTTTTTCCAAATGCATGGGTTTGCGTACACACTCTTGTTAAATATTTTGGTTACAATTGACTTGGGGAAAAGAATCTATTCAACATTAAAGTGTGATATAAACCTACCTTCGATCAACCATATTATAAGAGAGATTAAGATTGGTGGTTAACTATGGTGGAAAACTTGATTATGCAAGTTTAATAGCTACAGTTGCAGCTAAAATGAGGGACGTGTACTGTTATCGTGTTCGAGATGTTTTTTTTTATGGGCGAATTTTTTTTAAATAATCTTTGAAATTGTTACAAAGACTAACGGAGCAAGGATCCAAGAATCCAAGACCCTAATTTGAGATTGACAAGAAGCCAACCAAGGAACACCCATTGGGACAAACCCACACCTATTTAAGCCCAGAAACACCTATTAGGCCAAGCTCAGAACCTAAAAGAAAGAAAATTAAAAAAGAAACCCTAACGAGCCGCCCCCTATCAAATAGAGTTTAAATTCTTTCCGGATGAGGTGTAAACCTCATGGTTTTCGCCGCTCATTGTGGGCCCTACCGTGCGTTCATTGTAATAATCTAAACCGTTCATCTTGTAGGATCCACAAAAATAGTATATCCACACAAAAAATTAGTTTTATCGAACATCAATATCTAAATCAAAAATTAAATTTTGATTTATAAAATAAACGGTCATGAACAATTTAACTAAAAAAAACTAGTTATAGAATTTGGCCATCCATTTTAAAAATTAAAATATCAACTTTTGATATATCTATTAATGTCCAGTCAAGCTGATTCTTTTACGTGGATATGTTATTTTGCGGGCTTTATAAGATGAACAGTTCAGATTACTGCAGTGAACGCTTGGTAGGGTTCACAATGGGCGGTGGCAGAAAACCATCTTGTAATGACTTCGTCATGAAGGATTTTTAAATTTCATAACTAATTTTAACTATGCAAAGTATAAGAGTATCCACAATGCTATAATCAAAAGTAAAAGATTTTTAAAGTTAATAATGTGGGTACAAAATATAGCTCACAATGCTATAATCAAACTTAACAACCTCCTTAAAAATAATCAAATTTTGAGCTTTGGATAACCAAATTTAACAACCTTTTGACAATAACCAAATTTAATAGACCCTACATATTCTCAATCAAATACAGCAATTATTATACAAAATTGTTCTCTCTTCCCTTTTCCTCTCTCTCTTTCTTTTGAACAATATTTTGGGAAAAAAAATATTTTACTAAAAATTAATTTTTTTTTCTAAAATAGTTTTTTCCAAAAAAAATTTCAAAAACTATTTTCTATTTCTAGTAAATAGTTTTTATTAGTTTCAAAACTATTTTTAGAAAATTTATTTTCTATTGTTCATAGTTTTTAGTTTTTTGCAGTTTGAAAATATGATGTAACAAGTTTTGGTTATCCAATTTTGATTATGCCATTGTAGATATCTACATTGCTAACCTTAGCAATCTCTTAGATGAATAATCAAAAGCTGATGTGGCATCTTTTGGTTATCAATTTTTGATTATATCATTGTGGATACTCTAATGAGATTTCTGGGCCCTGTTCAAAAAAGTTCACTTTAGGCTCCGTAAATTTCATAGTCAGCCCTGAAAACTGGAAAGCTCGATGGGTATTCTCTATTTTCTAGAAAATAATAATGACAGAAAATGTACCCAAAAAAGTATTTAGAATAAGAAAACAGAATTGTATTTGTTAAAGTATCCAACTCAAAATCAATTGACAATGAGAAATGAGAAGAGTCAGGCTCAGACTAGTTTTCGAGGTTATAATTAACGAACGTGAGACAAGTTCTAACGGTATAGACTAGTTTTCGAGGTTATAATTAACGAATGTGAGACAAGTTCTAACGGTATTCATTCTGTATCCCAAATTCGCCACTTCACAGTCGCACATCGCAAATTTGTTTTATGTGCACGTGTACATAGTAACGCATTTTTGTTTCAGAAGAAGTTCAACGCTCTGTGATGGTTGGGATCCTGTCAGAGGCTTGGAAAATACCTTATGTATGGAAAATTAGCTTCTAGGCAGTCATGTGGTCATTGTGCAAGGCAATGAATACTTTTAGCTAATTCTTAAAATAGTGATGGCATATTATGCATATATACTCAGGGATTATCCAAATCTGATTTGGTCATTAGGCGGAGGGCATTGCCCGATTTCCCACCACCCCCCCCCCCCCCCGAAAGGAGCAGGTAATGAGGTAGTAGTAGAATACCCGACGGGTATGAGGAGGGTATGATTTTGCTACTCCATACTCAAATACAAGGTAAACGGTGTTGATTTCATTACATGCATTGATGGTATAAAGAAAGGTGAAATCTGAAGGCTGAAAAGAGGGAAATAATTGGATTACCAACTCCAGTCACAATTCCAGTCTCAATCCCAATCCCATTGTCATACGTGCTACAAGTTTTCAATATCATGGCCAATACGATTGCAATTTTTTGGTCCAATTAATAGAAATGACGAAATAAAAGAAACCACTTCACGGATGATTTAAATAAATTCAAGTTCACTCTTTGTTTGGACTTGTCTTTGGAGAAGCTGCTTGTTTCTCTAGTGTAGATTGCTCTTGTTGAGTGGATAAGAGTAAGACATACATTAGCATCTCAACGATGAACAATATAGCCGCTGTAATTCCAATCCCTTTCCACGATGATAGAGGGGAACACGTTTGGAAGAGCTTGTAAATACTAAGAAGAAAGGCACCAATCCAGAATACGGCAACCTGTTCAAAACAAAATGAGAAAGTCGAAGAACCAAATGAGAAAGTCGAGCAAAATGAACAACAAAACCACAACGAAACTGAACTTCAGGTCATATTATCTTACATAGAGAGATTTTTTGGGTTGAATATCGTAATATTTTTGGTCTCCAAATGTTCCCCTCGCCAGAAATATGTCTAGCAAAGCATCCTGGATGCGTAAAACAAACTTTTGTCATCACAAGGCAACTAAATACTAAAGATTAGTCAAGAAGCTCTATTCAACCTCAACACGAATACATACTCGGAAGTGGAATGTGGGAATGATGCGTTATAAGAGTCATGCTAATATGGTAGGGTTGATGGCACGCCATGATATATTCAACTAGCTATGTCTCAGGTATTAACTAGCAAAAGCCAAAAGATGAGGCAATTCATCCATGTTTATTCATAAAACAATGCTATTCCAGAATCCTTTCACATTTCTTTTAAGAGACGTCGTTCTCGAGATTTTTTCCTTGAAAATTTCCATTCCAAGTCACTTTTAGCATGGAATGTGAAGGATACTAACACTTCTACTCAGGGTTACACGCAAAAAATCATTTAAGATAGAGCTCAGTTTCCTTCAACTCCAATCACTAATTGTGATTGTTGATTTGAATTAAATTTATAAAGATAGAAAAGACTGAAATAGGTTTAAAACTTCTTCAATCCGATTTTGTTCTTACTACAGTGATTTATTATACACAAAACATTGATTCGAACACCACTGGATAGTAAGTCCTATCTCGTCTGGCACTTCGTCGCGAGTTAAAATCACAGGAATCAGCCTCACCACAAACAATTGGGGCTTAGGCTGCATACCTTGTACCTCTCCCCACCCTATCGTAAGTGCGAGCCTAGGCACTTGGTGACCACTATGTTGCAGTATGACCACAAAACAGTTTTTCACTTGTTCAAACTGGAAGTTAAAGCATTTCATACCTTAGCAACAAATCTGTCTCTGCACCATTCTGCAATGCCTTCATCTGATTTCGGTAACTCTTCTACTGGGTATCGCTTGATATACACCTTTACCTATACCAAACCATGAATGGTCATTCACTTGGTAACTATCCCTACAAAAAATAGAACTGAACCTAACTTCACCTCTCCCTCTGTTGATGGGGAAGTTAATGAAGCCAGTAGATGTTAGAAACTACACAAGCCAGTAGTTTGTCTGAAAAGCTAACCAAAAGGGTTGGCCACAATTTTGGCATATGCAATATCTCTAAGTTCCCTTCAAAGCCTGTTCTCTTACACAAGCTCCTATATTCATTTCAATCCATGCTTTGCCAAATGTGTTACCAAAAAACATTCTATTTGAAAACTCTTCATACACACACAAACTGAGGGAAGGCATAAACAACGACGATCCCATGGGCCCTTCATTGGCAGTTATTATATGGTATTAAGTTGGCCTAATTGCGATTAGGCCCCAAAGGATTTTGTAGTGGAGCGAAATATCCGAAGGTTCAAAAGGTTAGGAAGATCCAAGGGATTTGATGAATTATTCCTGATCAATTAGTTGTCTCAGTTCATCTGCCCCACGAGGGACCCTGACATGTCAGTAGTGCCAATTATCCGAAGGATAAAACGATCCAAGGGGCCTAGCCGAGCTTCGGTCCCACTCCGAAGGAAGGCGTATTCGTTTGTTCGGATAAAAGAACCATAAAGCTCGGTTTGTTCGGTAAAGCACGTCGCCTGTTACTTTTCGTTTCCTCGGACATGATGACTTCGCTCGGGGACCGTTACTCCAGAACCTTCTAGAAGCTTCTAAAGAAACGTGGGAAGGTCTCTCTGATAAAGGATGGGACGTCTCTGATTGATGTGACCTCTCCTTTCTGACTGGGCGGCTCCCCTTTCCCCAACAGGCGGCATTCATTTAATGCTACTGACTCGTGATGTCATCCGAGCGTCACCGAGCACGTGGGTGACAGAAATGGCCCAATCTACACTCTTTCCCTCTTTGCCTATAAATAGACGACTTCCTCCCCCAAGTAAAAGGTCCAACTTTTCTAAACTCTTCTCCCTCCTAGCATATATTTCTTACCCAAAACTTCTTCCCGGCTCCTCTTTCTGACAAGATCGTCGGAGCTTCTTCCCGGAGGAACATCCCCCTCCGGTTCTGCAGGTACACGACGTGCGGCGCCACGTCACTCGATTCAGAAGGACCAGAATAGAGAGGAAGAAATCAGCCCCCCACAGATTTAGATTGCAAATTCAAATCAAATAGAACTCTCCTTTCAAACAAAAATCAAATAGCACTCTACTCTGAGAGGTGCTAATATATGCAGGATATCTCCATTTCCAGCCCTCTAGTCACGTATAATACTTAGTTCAGAAACATACAATACTTCTTCAAAAGGGAAAAGCAGTAAACATAGTTTGACTCTGCAAAGAAACAGAAGGACCGTGATAATTAAATATTTCAAATGCATGATTACCTCCACCAATCAATTGATGAGCATGAAACCTTCTAACCAGACTTTTGCACTAAAGATTAAGTTTCATCACAACAAAATGGATTGATTCCGTACGGGCTTTATTAGGTGTTCCATGTTTATCATTCGATATAAATAACATTTATTGTATAACAATAGGCTGGACTAACTTTCGTTGGTGTTTATACGAAAATGTGACCAAAGAGAGGATGCATGTTGCAACATAGAAAGGAAGAACGTGTATATGTGATGTGAACAAGAGAATATAAACTTCTCTAATATTTGGGTGCAAATGAGATCAACAAGAACTAGTAAGGATCATGTCTCTAGTTCATCACTCCACTCCCAAGCAATATGGGACTATATTTGCTAAACATCCCACTCATGTGCAGACGCGTTTGAGGTTTGGCACCTGTAACCTCTTAGGTGTATCATTGTGCAACCTTTTTGCTAGGTCAATCATCGTGGGTTGTAAATTGTAAATTTTTAAAATATGGGGTAGAATTGTGGAAACTTTATATCCTACCCAAAATCAATTGGCAATCAATGGAGAGGTCCCAACAACTATATCACGTGATCACACATTCTACTCTCAAGCAATGTGAAACTATATTTTCTTACCATCAACCCTTATGTGCAGCCACGTCTAAGGTTTGTCATGTGTAGTGTTAGTGTTATGTAGCCTCTTTTTGGGTTTATTATCGTGCAGCCTTTATGCTGATCTGTCATCGTGGGGTGTGAATTGTGAACTTTTAAAATGTGGGCTGTAATGGGCCCCACTCAAATACCATGGGGAAACTTTATATCCAACCCAAACCAATTGGCAATAGTTTTCATAAATAATCACAACATAGAGAATGTTGATAAAGAAAATAGATTCTTCTGAACCAATCTTAAGTAATTTAGGTTCATGTAATTAGTTGTGTGTGCATGTGCAGATATACATGTATCTGAACCATGATGCTATATGATAATGCTTTGTTCTGCTAATAAAAGTGCCTTACCAAAGAAGGTTGCTTCGAGAACATTCCCTTGAAAGAAGGAGGAGGTACATTCTTTGGGACTGCTAGTGCAACATCATAGACAGCTGGAACAAATGAACGAATGTATTTCACCGTCGAAACAAAGCCCTAGAAGCAATAATAGAAGGTATATATATGAAAAAACCTTAGAACGCCTAGATTTATAAATATTTGCTATTTTTTATCTTTTTAATTAATCAATCCACCAATCGATAAATAAGCTAATCAAACGAACGAGGAGCAATAAAAAGATGAACGCAAAGATATACGTGGAAAACCCTAAACGGGAAAAAACCACGGGAAGGAATCAAAACACTATACTCATTGTACGGTTACAAACAAACCTATACTTACAACCCAGAATCGCTCTCGGTTGACCAAGGTTGATTGTCGAATCGCTCGTTCACCGCACCCAGTGCTTGACTGCCGCTGCCTTGAATCCACAAGCCTTCCACTATCCTTCGGAAATCCACCGAAGGCCAACTCAAGTAAGTTGAATCAAAGATTGGAAAGAAACTCCATGAAGTTAACCTTGTTGCTCGATGATCAATTGATCATGTTTGTACTTCAAGAAACAAAACCTAAAACCCCTTCGATGTATTCTTAAGTTTGGACGTGCTTGGGGGAGGCTCTCATATGTTCCGGTAATCCCGAAATCCCAAGTGAGCCGCATATAATATAAACGTTGGAAGAAATCTGGTCAAGATTGCTCGAGCACTTGTATATAACCTGTCTTTGCTGGAGTTGCTCGAGCACTATTTCTGACAGAAAAACACTTCCATATTTTGCCGCACACCGCTGATTTCTGTGATTTCCTTTTTCCTTTCCTTATATATCTGCTTTGATCACGAATTCCCTTGATTCCTTCCATCCTTTTCCTTCTCTATCTCTCAATTACAATATAATTGATTTAGTTGCTAAAAACGCATCCTCTCAATTACAAATGATTTGATTTCCTTCCACATTCTAAACATGGACACTCCTAGGAATAAATAAAGAATAAATTTACAACGCGATAAAAGGGAAACAAATCAATGTATTTTTGTCATGGGATTTGCCAAATAAAAACTGGACCTTACAATCTCCCCCTTTGGCACTTCCATGACAAAACATACCATAACAACCTATCCCATAACAGATTGATCATGACCTGAGAAACTACAGAAACAAATACTTAAAGACAATCTGTTAATCAAACAAATACTTAAAGACAATCTGTTAATCAATAAATTTCTCCCCCTTTTTGTCATGGAATGACAAAGGTAGAGTACACATGAATAAGATTAATAAGGAGTGAAAGGATATTTAGAAGTCCAACAGATAATACCATCCATAAACAAACTAAAGCTAATATGCCATGTTAAGGAAGTCGATAGTCTAGAAAGCATTGACCAAAGTAACATAATTAACAGAGTACCAATCTAGAGTAAAAGATCAACGAAGCTCCATCGTGCCCGAAGCAACAAAAAATAAAACCAATTGCCACATTGGGCATACATGAAAAAAAACAAGTTCAAAAAGAGGATGGTCCATTGGTGGCCCAGAGATCAAAAAGAATTCTTTTGGTCTATAGGAATGCTCAAGCAATTGCTGATCATGGAATCGGCAACGCATTAATTCGAGAGACGAGTGCTCAACCATGAGGCTCAGTAAATGTCACTATATTTTCAAAAAAAAATGCATGAGTAAGTATGTATGAACCCCAAGCATGAATGAATGGAATGAAGTGCAACAGGCGATATGAGTCCATGACATAGTGGGTGTGTGACATGTCAGAAATATTAAGATCACCATCTTCGGACACTAGAGTTCTCGTGTTCCATGAGAATGGCAACCACCCTTTCTCCACGAAGTCAAACCAGACATGATGATACGAATGACATCCCAAGGCCGAACAAACTCCCCCTCAACAAGTAAATACTCCCCCTCAACCAATGAGTATTTTGCCATATCAATTTTTAATGAATCTTCCAAACAAATACACGTGTTTTAGTATTTTTACCCCACTGCCTTTTGACACGAATATTGGAAATAAGAGTACCTCATACCCAATCCCCGGTTACTAAGCGAGTGGTCCAACACGGGTGCCTTCACAAAGTCTATCCATTTTGTGACACGAACGCTTAGAGGAAGAGTACCTCACCCCAATTGTTCGGTACTCGATGAACGCCCGGATAAGCAATAAGAACTCACAAATAAACTTTTGTCTTTTTTTTTTTTTTGTCCTTTTTTTTTTTTAACGGAACCAAGAGAACACCGTATCCAACCAAGATGCCAAAAAGGTCAATCGCCAAGGAAACAAAATGAGACATTCCAATGGACATGAGAACCAACTATCCAATCTGAAAAATCTCTTTAATCCTGACGTGTAAATGTGGCGATCATAGAGTCATAAGGCATGGTGCAACTAATGTCCAAATATATCTCATGAGTGGAGTTCAACAAGAAACGTGCATGCATTTGAAAAAAATGCATTTTTGTGAATCCCATGGTTGCCTTCTCACAACTGAAAAAATGCTTATCCCAAAAATATTTATTGATTTTTATGTTTTCAAAACAAATAAATATATGAATATTTTTGGATTTTCTTTATAAATTATGAAATAAGCAGGAAAGCGAATTAACAAAAAAAATGCTAAAAAATAGAACAAATAAAACTAAACAAATGACTCAACTCGTAGCTCTAGGAACATTATAAGCAATAAAGACCAACCTAGACTACGGAAACGGGACCAAGCCTCAAAAGGCAAGGTCAACACCTCCAGATAAATTCGCATGAGATTTTAAATCCAACTTCCTCACCCAAATAAGTCTTGTCTTGACTTGACTAGTGTTACACAATTTATTTGGTTGAACTCCAAGAGCCATGTTTTTACCAAACATGTTTTTAGTATTATCATATTTAGTGTAACTAGTCCAAGACTTTCGAATATTACCATGTTTAGAAATAGCTTTATTGTTAACAACATGATTGCGCGCAGGGTATCCGTGTAATTGAAAACACTTGGGTCTAATGTGACCTTTTACACCACAAAAATGACATGTCGACATATGTGTGTCATAACCATGAGAATATGCTACGTGTCTGTGTGAAGACTTTGGCACTTGCAACTTCCTACAACGAGGTCTAGTGTGACCTTTGAGTCCACAATGATGACAAATAGGAATAAACTTAAATAAATTTACCTCACCACGCGTGGTGGTGGAATTCTTCATTGTTGTCGCTTGCCTCTTTGCGTTTCCAGAAATATGCTGTTTAGACATGCTATAGTCATTTTTCACCTCAATGGTTGACTTGGATTTATTCGCCTCTGAAGAATTGGGTGCACTTCTAATTGGCTTGACAAAGACAATCTTTCCTCCCACTTTTGAAGATGATGCACCCTCTACATAACCAATCCCTTTTTTGTTTGAAGTCGCCTTCTGAACACTCAACACATCATTAAGGGCTTGCGAACCTTTATTCAATTTGTCAAATGTAGCATTGGCATGGTCAAGTTCACTTTGCAGCTTGACCACTTTTGATTCTATGAGCATTTTATTTTCGACACACACATGCATTTCATCTTGAAGAATTATGAGTTTTCTTTTAAGATCATCACACTCCTTGTTAAGTAACTCATTCTTCTCGTCTAGTTCTCTTGCGTGAACTTGAGATGTAAAAATATCTCTAGCATAATCCCCGTTGATTTTTTCAGCAGCCCTCAATTTTTCGATCAATTTAATGTTCATTTTATTGACCTTCATACTTCTTGAATATAGATTATTGTACTCAGCCTTCAAGGTCTCCAAATCTCCAATACTCTCCTCTTCTTCTTCTTCTTCTTCTTCTATCTCATTATTACTAGACTCGAAATCCTCATATGAGTTCAATGAAGCAACAAAAGCCATATAATTTTCCTTATCATTATTATTATAATCCCCTTTTTCTGATTCACTATCTCCCCACGTTTTCACCTTATATGCTTGTTTTTGCTTCTTGACATTGTTGCCATGTTCACTAATCTGGTTTTTGAAAAAACTTTCAAAATTTTTCATATACACAGTCATAGCTTCCGTGTCATATTCAACACTGTTGTCTAGATCATTTAACTCATTGTGTTTACTCATAAATCCAATAGGTTTTCCCGTTTTCACTTTTTGATTATCAAATTTCATTCTATCAGATACTGGAGGGTGGTTCGTACTCAACTCCATAGCAAATCAAGGATCCGCTTAGAAACCCAACGATTCCAATATAAGCGACCCGCTCTGATACCAATTGAAAAATCCTAGATCGCCTAGGTATATAGATTTGCTATGTTTTTATCTCTTTAATTAATTAACCCACCAACTGAAAATTAAATCAATCTCACCAATGGAAAGCAAACAAATAAAGAACGCCAGGATATACGTGGAAAACCCTAAACGGGAAAAAACCACGGGAAGGAAATCATGCACTATAACTCATTGCACGGTTACAAACAAACCTATACTTACAACCTAGAATCGCTCTCGGTTGACCAAGGTTGATTGCCGAATCGCTCGTTCACCGCACCCAGTGCTTGACCGCCGCTGCCTTGAATCACTCAAGCCTTCCGAGATACTTCCAGAATCCACCGGAAGGATAAATCACTCAATAGAATCAGAGTTTGAAAAGAACTCTTGGAGTTATTCTGAAAGTCTGATGATCAACGAATCATATGTTTACTCCAAGAGACAAACTAAAATCTCCATTGGGTATTTCTCAGTTTTGGAGCAAGGGAGGAGTTGTACTCATCCATCCGGTACCCGAAATTCCAAAAGATGTGCATATAAATAGACGTTGGAAAAACTGGAAGATTGCTCGAGCACTGTATATAACCTGTCTTTGAGTTGCTCAAGCACTGTGACAGAAAAACACTTCCATATTGCCGCACACGTGATTTCTTCATTTCCTTTTTCCTTTCAAGCACATGCACGAAATCTCTTGATACAATTCCCTTGATTCCTTCCATTTCCATCTTGCCATACACTCGTGATTTCACCATCCCATATTGCCTTGACAATTTTTCCTTTTCATGAAATTGATTTTATTTCGTCCCAATTTCCTAAACAGTCTCTACCACACTCAAATACATAATATTTTTTATTTCCTTCCACTTCCTAAACAGACACTCCAATAAATAAATTACAACGCGATAAAAGGGAAACAAATCAATGTATTTTTGTCATGGGATTTGCCAAATAAAAACTGGACCTTACAGTTTACATGTGTAAGAAACTAATCTCGCACAATTGTAGCAAAAGCAGAAGCAATTATCTACCCCCAATCAAAAAAGGAACCAATTCCTGATGGGTTTACGTGTATAAACAATCAAAATGGAAAATTGAAGCAAATCTATACCTTTTTCTAACCATCTTCTTAAATCACTTCCCATTACACCATGACACATCACGTACGTTGTTCATATAATAAAAATCTCTTGCCAAAGTTGTCCGGAACTGGAGCCAAAAGCAGGCCTCCGGATCTTCGACACCGGCAGCATGCTTTCTTCTGTTGGAAATCTTCGCATAACATTCTTGGTATTTGCACGTTAAATCCATCCCAATGATCACCTTCACCTTCGGAAAAAAACCCATAAGAAACGAACTCCCCATCCTAGGCTTGTGTAGACTATGGACTGTAATTAGGTTACAAGAATTGGCAAAAATTTTCGAATCAAACAGATGAAAAATTAGCAGAGATTGGTGATGAATCTGGGATTGATTAATGTAAGTTTTCCCAAATCGGTAAAACTTTGGTCCCTAAAAGTGGGTTTGGGTGATTGAAAAAGTGGGTTTATAAACAATGGAGAAAGTCATTTTTGATAGTGGCACGTGGGGATTAGGAGGGTTTAGGGCAATATTAGCTCCTGGTTGTGACTAGTGAAATTGTGGAGGGATAGGGTTTGTGATTGTGAGGTTGTGCTGAATGGTGATGGCTGTAAAGGAGAGAGAGAGAGAGAGAGAGAGAGAGAGAGAGAGAGAGAGAGAGAGCGTAAGGGGCTTTTGGTCATTATCATAGCCAAGTTAACTCCGTTAGAGGCTAGATAACAGATTGGGGGAATCTTTATATTGTCATATAAAGTAAGGGAGGAAAATGGCATTTTAGAAACCTCAGGTAGGTTTCTGCTTTTGTCAGAAACCTTAAGGGAGGTCAGTGAAATTTGCCCAAAAAGAAAAGAAAAAGCAATCGTCTAAAATTCAAATTCATTGAATCATTGTTCTCTTCACACTACACCAGAAAATAGAAAATAAGAGCCAACTTTCACAACCAAAAAAAAGAATTAAGAGCAAACTCCCAGTTTTCACTGATAAAAAACACTACAAATTTAACGCATTTTACCCATTGATTGCCACTAGCAAAAATATTTTTACCAACCCAACAACTTTTTCATTTACATATCCATCAAAAACTTTTTCACTACCTAAAAATAACTTGACATTTGTCAACAACTTATTCGTTATATGTAAGTGTGTAAGTTTATATATTAGGACACTTTTCGAGCGGAGCACGTGCCCCACGTAGGTACGTCCCAGCTTACGAGTGCTGGAAAAAGAACCGTGGATAATCATTCCTTTTTTTAAGGCTACGGAGGTGTCACTACAAAACCGGGACCACAAAGCAATACTCCAATATCTTTTTGCATTGATAAGATTTGCACTCAATTCTGAGGGAACTGGTTGCAACAATTATTAATTCATCCATCCGGATTTAATAATTTTTTTTTAAATTTATGTCACTTTTCAATCGATTATGCCTTATAATTTATAATATTTTACGTAATTTTGAAAATATCTTCTTGTAGAGCTAATTGAGATCTATCTAATAAGATCCATATTGGATATAAATTTCATTACTAATTGAAAGATATTACTCATTTTTTATTAGATTAGAATTGAACTAGGGACTATTAAATTCGGACTGAGGGAGTATATAACTACACACGCTCACACAAAGAATTTTTGGTGGGTCCCACACACACTGAAGATATACTGTGTGTGGGCCCCAATTTAAATGTAAGTGAATTTGTGTAAATGTTTGTGGTTGTAGAATGATTTATGGTCGCAATAATTATGCTACATATTTAAGCACAATGCAAGTAGCTATCGTGCCCAATGGGGTTTCTTGTAATGCAGAGCCGCACGACAGCCAACAGGGTTGTAGTGTGGCATCAAAGTTATCCATTCGTCTGGATTTTATCTTACTACTTGTAAATTTGAGTCGCTTATTGTCGAGATAATATCTGAACCAATAATTACTGAGATGAACAGCTTGGATGCCGCACTACATCTGCCTATAGTGCAGCCTAGCACTGTACAAAGCCTGTGTCCACCCATTAATTAAATAGGCTCGTCCCTAACTTAGAAATGCATGCCAAATCAGTTACTTTGTAAAGCTCGATCAATGAGTAGAATGACCGAAGGAGAAGTAATCATCTCGTTCCATATGTACATAATGGAATCAAAATGATCGTGGAGGAGTATTTTTAAACCAGGATTGTCATTCACTTGTTCAAGACTACTGCACGTAGTCAATTTTAGTGAATTACTGGTCTAATCAATTTGAATTTTTGCAAAGTTGTTTTATGTGTTGAGCTATACGAACTGAATTATCAGAATTGTTATTGTTCTAACGCCCCATGTGTGGAATAATATATCCATGGAGAGTGCTACCGAAACAGACATGGCACACCAGCCGGAGGCAGTGTGGGGTCTACTCGATATTTTTAAAGAATTTTTGAATAGCTTGGATCAGCCTTCCCATGCCCGTAGTGGCCCCCGCATGGCCGTCGGTGTCTCCGGTCCGTGTGCCAAGTTTGTTTCTCCAGCGTTAGCGTATATCCACCACAAATTACTGAAAAATGCATTCACATTGAAGGTACTCCAGATTAAAAAATGATTGGTTTAACGACAAAGACCAAAAAAGGTATAGAGGTACTCATTGTGCAATAAAAGCTTTATTATAAAACTATCAAAAAGGTGTAGAGCTACACTTTATTGTCAATTCAATTCTATGAATGTGATGACTGTGGTTTTTAGTATTTGGAAAAAGTAATTCCAAAAGTGCAACCGGTTAAAAGTTGTTTAATTACGTGCAGTCTAGCTAGACTCAAGCATAGATCTAAGGCTATAAACCATTATTCTATTTCGTAAATGTGTGTTAACAAGGTGTTCTTTAATAATGATAATCAATCTTTCTTTTGCACTCGTTTGGTTTTATTTATATTTTTTTTTAATAGGCAAAATTAATTTCATTCATCCAAAAAAATACAAAATGAAATCAGAATAATACAGTAAGAAAAGAAATGCATTGAGCAACTTCTTCTTGCCAAATCTCATTCATCTTTATTTTAAAACTTTTAATAAGTATGGGTCACCTTAGAGCATCTAAACTATTTTGGTTTGCCACAAAATCCATCAACACTCCAACTGAAGATTTAAAGAATAGAAACCAAGATGCATAAACGAAACAAATCGAAACAGTACTCATTTTGTCAAGTGGAGTGTGTTAGATTTTTTGGCACTTTTCGGGGATGTCCAAAACCTCCATTGGTGTCTTTGCTATATCGACTCCATTTGATTGTAATGGGTAGATTCGCAGAGGGTAGTTACTCGCTCGATGCTCCTTCCATTGTTTGCGCCAAGTTGATCACTGCGACAAATCGATCCGGTCGCGTGAGAGGTAATAGCATTAGCATATCATGCATATTATTTTCGAGACTCGAAATTTTATTTCTGCGCATTTTCCTTTTCTATAAAACTCTTCGAAAAATCTGTTTACCATATATATATATCATTATCATTACGAGATTCTTTCTGGAGAATAAAAATAAAGATCGTACGTTTTCCTCTTTGAAAATACGGTGACATTTTACTTTCCATTTATGCATCATTAAAAGATCTTTCCTAGAAGGGTTTCAATACAAGTATAAAAAGGGGGTAATTGATCATCAATAGGGTCAGAGCTTTTTTCGAGAAGGTTTTTGTTTAAGGCATCAACCCATGTTTTCTATCACGTTTTTCTTTTTGCATCTGCCCATATATACATAGACCTTGTAAGTCAACAAAAAAAGATAGAGAGCAGAGAGAGAGTTTG
Organism: Rhododendron simsii; assembly: GCA_014282245.1. NCBI lineage: Eukaryota > Viridiplantae > Streptophyta > Magnoliopsida > Ericales > Ericaceae > Rhododendron > Rhododendron simsii. The sequence goes on along the minus strand of WJXA01000444.1, from coordinate 68,626 downwards.
TTTTTCATAAAAGAAAGAAAAGGTTGCACTGAACGGGTTTTGGTTTTCGGCAGAGGCAAGTTTTATTTTTGTTTAACAAAGTGGGTGCACGACATTTAAGGATTTTTGTTTTGGTGTGGCAGCCCGCATTCTGTTTTGTGTTTTGTCCTTGCCTCTTGCATCTTCGAACGCCATATGTGTTGTCTAGATCACATTACACATCATATCATTTATTCATTCACTGTTTGTGGTTCTTGGTGCTGTTTACTGCTGTGGCCGAATCTTTTGGAGATTGATTCGGAGCCGGTTGAATCCGGAGATCGGGCGTGAAGTTCGTGGTACATCTATTGGATCTTGAAGAAGCTCGGGGAGCATCGGAGGTTGGCGAGAATAGGTAATGGCTTGGGTAAGGTTTTTACTATTTCGCAATCTGTACTTCTTTTTGATTAATAGAATAAATCAGTAGTGTTAGGTCGTGGTTTTGGCTTAGGGTTATTTAGGACCCTAAGTTTTTCCACGTAAATCGTGCGTTTCTCATATCAATTTTGTTTTACTGCTCTACTTGAGTTTAGGTTTGGATTAATCGATAATCAATCCGTTCATCTATATTAATTTTTAATAAGTGAATTTACTTTCAAATTGATAATTTTTTTTATCAAAACTCCTATTCACCCCCCTCTAGGAGTAGTTTGAACGCTTCCGCATAATTTCAATTGGTATCAGAGCGGGTTGCACTATTTAGGTTTAACCACCTGAGTTTCATTCTAGATATAATGAACATGAATGCACCACGAGAGGGAGCCTCAAACTTGAGGCCACCCTTTTTTTGACGGTAATGATTATCCGTACTGAAAGCCCGTATGACTACACATTTGAGTTCCCTGGGAGTTAGGGTTTGGAGATCTGTTAGGTATGGCTATGTGATAAACACACAAGATTGCACAATCTTGGGCGCTCAAATCCTTCGAATTGTTACGTTTCTATGTTTATTTGATTGTTAAAGTCAAATATTGCACGTAAGGTGCTTTGTCGAGCTTTTCAGGTAAATCATGCTAGTAAGGCGGTTTTGCATGCCATGCCAAGGGATGTTCTAGGTTGTAACCAAGTCTCCAAGTGCCCGCTGACACTAATTTCAATGTCGCCGAACCTTGATGTCAACATGGGAAGCACCAAAAAGTCCTTCGGTAGTCAAGTTGGCAAGAATCGCGCCAAAGTATAACAAGCGAGCCGAATGCTCGAGAATGATCCTCGAGGGTGACCAAGCACTCAAGGTCATGGAGAGTATTCTCCACCAAGTCTTAGCAGCCATAAGACGAAGTTTTGGACGAAGTTCAGGGGGTGGTGATGAAGTTTAAAGCTTCAGCATGCTGGTTCTGCAATTTTGCAGACCGTTATTGATAACAATCTGAAAAGTTATCGATAACGTCTCCCCATTTGTTCCCTCAAGCTTACCTTGGGCCAGTTGTTATCGATAGCATAGAGAAAGGTCATCGATACCTTTGCGATAACAATTCTTAGTGTTATCGATAACACTTGGCCCGAGCAAATATTTTTCTTACTTTTCCAGACTTTCCACTTATGGAAACTTTCTTTTATTGGGTTACTTTTTGGGATATTTCCTGACTTTTGAGGAGAGAGAAAGCCCTTTGTGTATAAATAGGGTCCTCCTCTCTCCCCTTTTGTATCTAGCACATTACACTTTAAGTCATTCACTCCATTAATACTTTTCAAGCTTTCTTAAGCTATTTTCTTCAAGAACACCTCAAGTAAGTTTAGTTCCATTAATTTCTCGAGTATTAATGTTGTAGCTACTTGTTGGATCTTTATAGAAATCAAGTTTATTTTCGATTTTATCGGTTAAAAATGTTTGTCAATTCTAGCATGCTTTTTAATCTTTTTGTGATGTGTGAGTAGTTGATTAGGCTTGGCATCGGGGTGATTAGCACCTCGTGACTTATGCGTATCTTGCCTTTTTCAACTTTTGAATTGAGGTTTGGTTGGTAAAATGAGCAGGGTTCGCCTTTATGTAACAAAACTCGCCGATGTTAATCTCCGGTGATCATGTGCGCACTCACATGGTTCCGGAGCGATGTCTCGGCTCGTGTTTGCCAAAAGAACAAAAGAGCTCACTTGTTTTCCCTACCACACTTCTAGTCTTTATTGGTTTCACCGCTAAATCTTCCGATTGATAGCCTATGCCGTGTGATTCAACCGAGTTTTCGTTGAGAATGGTTAGATGACTTAAGTTACGAGCGTTAGTTGTTCCAACGCCTTGCCGGTTGTTAATCTAGTTAAAACCTCATTTTCTAGTCTTTTTCGTAAGAGTTTTATCACCGTTAAAGAAAAACCCAAAGTTGGCCGTCTAAATGCCGCAAACCCTTACATCTAAAAATCCTAGCAAGCTATAAGGAATCATCTTTGTGGGTATGATTCCGGACTTTCGGTATTTATGCTGACAATGACCTATACCTACACTCGGGGTAAATCAACCTGTTTCAACTGTTGGGTTTGGATGAAGCACTATGAGACCCCTACCATAGAAGACACTACGTCTAAACAAATGATGGCTAAGGAGGACACTAAGTGGAATTCTACTGACAATGAAAGTTTTGAGGCTAACTCTAAAGCTTTAGGAGCCATTTATGGAGCATTGAGTAAAACTGAATTTAGTCGTATTTTCGTGTGCACTACTGCTAAAGAGGCTTGGGATATTCTCCGAGTCACCCACGAGGGCACTAAGACTGTTAAAACTTCAAAACTCCTAATGCTTACAACACGTTTTGAAGATTTGAGAATGCAGGAAGATGAGACATTTGATAGTTTTATCACTAAATTAAGTGACATCGTTAATTCTTTCCACGCATTCGGAGAACCAATCCCTAATCTTAAAGTTTGTGGAAAAGTGCTTAGGTCTCTTCCTGAGAGGTTTAGGGCTAAGGTAGTTGCTATCGAAGAAAGTGATAAAGTTGATGACATTCTTTTTGAGGAACTTGTAGGTAAATTCCAAATGTTTGAATTGAATCATCTCTCAAAGAAACCTACATTAAAGCCTAATAAAAGCACTGCTTTTAAATCATCTAGAGAAGAATCCTCTTTGACACAAGAGAGTGATGATGACCTTGACGAACACGAACTTGCTTTCTTTGCTAAAAAATTCAGAAAGTTTGTTAAATTCCGTAAAAATAATAATTCTAAAAATTTTTCTTCTTCAACTGGTGGGGGCAAGAATTTTAATTCTGGGGATAATGAAAAGAAATCTTCTATTGATAAATCCAAGAAACCCCAAGGTATACAATGTCACGTGTGTCATGGTTTCGGACATGTTCAAGCAGAGTGTGCAAACACTCTTAAAAAGAAAGTGGCCAAGGGTTATAAGGCTATGTGGGATGAGGATAGTGATGACAGTAGTGATGGGGGTTCTGAAGCTCCTAGATATTTCGTGCTTGTTACCAACATTAAGTCCCTCACGTCCCCAAATCGGTTGAACTTTACAACTCTTAGCGATGATGGTAAGTATGTTTTGACTGATGAAGACTGTGAGAATAGTGATGATGATATAGATTCTATTCATGAGGCCTATAATCAATTGTTTAAAGAGGGTGTCAAACTAAAAAAGAAAAAGAAGGAACTTATGAGTGTCATTGAGAAAATTAGTGTTGAGAGAAACAAACTTAGTTATGACATTGAATCTAAGAACATCGAGCTTAAAGAATTAAAAACCTATACCGCAAATTTGAAAGACAAGTTTGCCAAAATTGAGAGAAAGCATGTGGATGCCTTGAAGGCCCTTGAAGGGTCTAGGGATAGGATTTTTGAATTGGAGCATGACCTTAGGGATGCCACTGAGGCCATAAAGCATAATGAGTGCGGCGCAACTCATATTGCTGAGATGACACATACGTTTAGAAATTAATAGAAGCGGCTTAGGGTTTGTTGATCCACCTTCACTGATACATAAGGCTAACGAGTTCACAAAAAAGGAAATCAAGTTTGTGAAATCTAAAATTGCAAAGCATGAGATGGTGAGCGATAAACCCGAATCTTCTATTAAATCTCCCACCATCATTAAGAATGCTTACAACAGTAATCATGCTCCTGAAAAGAAAAATCTTTTTATTTGTCACAACTGTGGTGGTCAAGGTTACATTTGACGTTTCTGTTATACACTTAGAAGGGACAATCAGAGAACAAAGGGGAAATTGTTTATAGCTCCAGTTAATAAAAGTGTTCGGTATGGTCAACCCAATGTGCGAAGACCTCAAGTTGTGCTTCAGTCTCCCACAAACATTAAGAATGAGAATTTTAAAAAGACATTGAATCAGTTGGCGAATCAAACTTCTCACCTTGTTGAGGGAATCAAAAAATTGTCAAATTTGGCTAATAATAATGGAGAGACTGATAGGATTGCTGAAAGACATACCACACACGATCACACCTTGCATGTGAACACCAAACCAAAGCAAACATGGAAGAGAGTTGACGTCGTTTGTCAGGTAGCACACACTGCTTTTCGGGCACATGATGCTTGCACTTGGTACTTAGACAATGGATATTCTAGACACATGACAGGAAATAAATCTTTGTTTGCTAAGTTAGAGAAGTATAATGGTGGGTTGGTTACATTCGGTGATGGTAATACGGGTAAAATCGTAGGATAAGGCACTGTAAATGCACCTGGAATCCCTCCGATAGATAACGTGTTATATGTTGAGGGTTTAAAAGCTAACCTATTAAGTATAGGGCAATTTTGTGATAATATGCATGAAGTCAATTTCTCTAAAAATAATTGCTCTATTATTAATGCTTCTAGTGTGTGTGTGGTTAAAGGTATTTGATCTTCGGATAATTGTTATTGTGTTGAAACTGCAAGTTCTAATGTGTGTCATCGAGTCTTGCTTGATGATGTGGAAATTTGGCACTAACGTTTTGGACACGTAAATTTTCCGAAATTGCATCGAATAACTAAGAACGAGATTGTGAGGGGAGTGCCAAACTTGCCAATGGGCAAGGTCTTGTGTGTGGAGGTTGCATGAAGGGTAAACAAATAAAAAGCCCTCATAAAAGGACAAATTTAGTTGCAACCACAAAATGTTTATAGTTACTTCACATGGACTTGATGGGACCCTCGCGTATGGAAAGTTTAGGGGGTAAGAGATATATTCTAGTCATCGTTGATGATTTTTCTCGCTTCTCATGGATTGGTTTTCTTAAAGAAAAATCTGATGCTTATGATTGTTTCAAAACTATTTGTCAACGTATTCAAAATGAGAAAGGGTACTCTATCACACGAGTCTGCAGTGATCATGGTCGTGAGTTTGAGAACTCCGACATTGAAAAATATTGTAATGAAAAGGGTATTAAGCATGCGTTCTCCGCACCTTGCACACCCCAACAAAATGGGGTTGTTGAAAGAAAGAATAGAACCCTTCAAGAGATGGCAAGAGTTATGCTTCATGCCAAGCGCATCCCCAGAAACCTTTGGGCTGAAGCTATTAATACTGCATGCTATACTACAAATAGAGTCTATGTCAGGCCTAAGACAACTCTCACTCCATATGAAATTTGGAATGGTAAGAGGCCTTCAGTAAAGTATTTTAGGGTGTTTGGTAGTAAATGTCATATTTTGAGAGATAGTGAGTCTTTAGGTAAATTTGACTCCAAGAGTGACGATGGTATCTTTTTAGGCTATTCCAACACGAGTAGAGCTTTTCGAGTATATAATCTTCGCATCTCTACCCTAGTTGAGTAAGCCTATGTAGTTGTTGACGATACCACTCTTGATGAGTTAGTCCCTCAGGTTAATAATGATGATGAGGGGAGTTGGAAAATTTTTGAGGGGGAGTTTCAATCCAATGGTTTAGATGATGGAGTTTCTTCTAAAGAGGTTGTTGACATTCCTACGAGTGTGGATGAGAGAGTTAAAAATGATAGTGAGGTTGAGGTAGATAAGCCTCTAGAAGATGAGGAGTTAGGTCAACACAACTGAGATCCTTTCTCTGCCAAAGAACCCTCGGCTAGAGTAAAGCTCAACCATCCCATTAGCTAAGTCATAGGAGAACCCAATGATGAGATGAAAACTAGGGGGCAAATTAGGAATGAGATCAATTATGTGAGTTTCACATCCACATTAGAGCCAAAAAGGGTAGAAGAGACCTTAGGAGATGACCATTGGATAGGAGCCATGCAAGAAGAACACAACAATTTGTTAGGAATGACGTTTGGTACTTAGTACCGAGACCCTCTCACACTAACGTCATAGGCACTAAATGGATATTTAAAAATAAGAAGGATGTAGATGGCTTAGTGGTGCATAATAAGGCTAGGTTAGTTGCCCAGGGGTACACCCAAATTGAGGGAATTGATTTTGATGATACCTTTGCCCCTGTAGCAAGATTGGAGTCAATAAGGTTACTTTTTGGCATTGCATCTCATTTTAATTTTAAATTATTTCAAATGGATGCTAAAAGTGCTTTTTTGAATGGTGACCTTAAGGAGGAGGTGTATGCGGAACAACCTAAAGGGTTTCTAGATCCCTCATTCCCTAATCATGTGTACCGCCTTCGTAAGGCCGTTTATGGCCTCAAACAAGCCCCTCTATCTTGGTATGAACGTTTAACCGATCATCTTTTAAATACCGGCTTTGTGAAAGGGGGAGTAGACCAAACTTTATTTCTAAAGAAAATTGAGAGCGACCTTTTAATTGCTCAAATATATGTTGATGATATTGTGTTTGGATCCACATATGAGCAGCATGCGAAACAATTTGGGGCACAGATGTCCCAAGAGTTTCAAATGAGCCTAATGGGAGAATTGACTTACTTTCTAGGCTTTCAAATTCGTCAGTTGAATAATGGGATATTTTTGTCCCAATCCACATATGCGAAAGAATTGGTCAAAAAAATTTGGTTTGGAAGATTCCAAAAGTACTCGTACTCCCATGGGTTCCACCGTTAAAATTGCTAAAGATATTGAGGGCGCTAGTATTGACTCCACGTTTTATCGTATTATGATAGGAAGTTTATTATATCTTACTGCTAGTCGTCCCGATATTTCATTTAGTGTTGGAGTGTGTGCTCGCTATCAATCTGACCCTAAAGAATCTCAGTTGATCACAGTTAAGCGAATTATTCGTTACGTTAAGGGCACCTCCATGCTTGGTCTTTGGTATCCTAAGGGTACTAATGTGGATTTAGCCTCATTTTTCGATGCCGATTGGGCTGGAAGCGCGGATGATAGGAAGAGTACCTCCGGTGGTTGTTTCTATTTGGGACACTGCTTGGTTGCTTGGCATAGCAAGAAGCAGAATTGTGTTTCATTGTCCACCACAGAGGCTGAATATATTGCCACTAGTAGTTGTTGCACCCAACTTTTATGGATGAAGCAAATGCCTCAAGACTACGGTCTATCTCAAGGTGTAATGACAGTTTTTTGCGATAACACAAGTGCCATTAATGTTTCAAAAAATCCAGTCCAACATTCTAGGACTAAACATATCGACATCCGTCATCATTTTATTCGTGATTTGGTTGAAGATGGTGTTGTGGCACTTGAGTTTATACCCACACAAGATCAAAAAGCGGATATTTTCACTAAGCCTTTAGATTCTCTTAGGTTTGAGTACCTTAGGAAATCTCTTGGTTTAATTTCTCTAGATTAGATTGTGTGTGGGATAACATGTCATCTCCTATGCTTGCTTTGACTACTTTTAATTTCGAGTTGTCATGTGTTATTATGTACTTAGTAGTAATTTACTCATTTGTTTAATTTTTTTTTTGTGTCTTATTTTGAATCAATTTTTTTTTCGTGTGTGTGCCTGTAATGTCGTGTGCATGCTTGGGAATCATGTGCTATTTTGATATCAATTTCACATATGCTTATGCCTTTGAAAATAATGTATCGCATCTCATTTTTTCGATCACATCAATTTGTTACATAGTGATGTTGTTCTCTGTTTTGGTATTCGAATCCCGTGCTCACGTTTCTATGCATACAATCTCACTTGGAGCTAGTAAACTTACATTGTTTAAGTGGTCTCTATTGAGTCTCAGTTGAGTTTATCTTAACTAATCACTTTGATTGACCACATGTTCGTTGTTTACCTAGGGATGCTTTCCCCCATTTGACTCCTTATGAGATGGGCCGCCTATTGATTGGTGTGCAATGCACCCCTAAGGTTTGGAAATATCAAATTGAGACTTTGTTTTATTTCTTGTCTATTGTTTGAAAAAAAGAAAAAAAAGAACAATACCCCTATTAAGAAAAAAGGAAGTAGAAAAAAAAAGGGGGGTTTATTTACATTTGTCTTTTCGTCTTAGAGGTTATAGCTGCTTGGTCCTTTGCCCCACAAGGCTAGGTGTAAGTCGCTAATCTCGAGTCTAAAACAACCGATGAGGTTTGTGCTTAAGTTCCTAGGTCCGAGCGTTTCTGGTTTGACTTCCTCGTGATAGTCTTGTTTAAACCTTTCTTGAGATTAGATTATAGCGCCCACTTAGTCCTTGATAAGTTTTCTTGCTCCTCATGCACGGCATTTACGCTTCGCATTCATAGGCGTGAGCGTGGCATTCTGTTCATTCTTTGATCTGCATCATTCTACTTCCACGAGTTGATATAGTCTTAAATTTCCATTCGATGCATTTTTCTTATAGCCATCTTGCCTATGTGATTCTTGTTATTGCATATCGTATGATTCTCTCGTATGCTTTTTGGTTGCATGTGTCTCGCTCTGGTAAAATCATTTCCTTTGTTTTTCCATGACAAAAAGGGGGAGAATTTTTTTGTTTCTAGTTTGGTCATGGGTTGGGGAGTAATGGAGAGTGTTGGAGAATTTTTTATTGATGAAAGGAGAGATTGATTTTTTTGATGAATTGCTGGTCTAGTTTTCTGCTTTTGGATATAATGCTGCTTGGCGTTTATTATTAAATTCTGCTGACCCATTCTAGTAACTTATATTTTGTCGCATAGTTTTTGTTGAGCTATCTTTGCAGGTGCAACTCAAGCTTCATTGGATAGACCTAGTTTAGGCTAGTGTTTATTTCTTTCAGTTGCATTTTTCGGTTATGGTTTAGTGCAATTGGTTTTGTCCCGGAAATGCCAAAGGGGGAGATTGTTAGATTTTTTGGCACTTTCCGGGGTTGTCCAAGACCTCCATTGGTGTCTTTGCCATATCGACTCCATTTGATTGTAATGGGTAGATTCGTAGAGGGTAGTTACTCGCTCAATGCTCCTTCCATTGTTTGCGCCAAGTTGACCGCTGCGCCAAATCGATCCGACCGCATGAGTGGTAATAGCATTAGCATATCATGCATATTATTTTCGAGATTCGAATTTTTATTTCTGCGCGTTTTCCTTTTCTATAAAACTCTCCGAAAAATCTGTTTACCATATATATCATTATCATTACGAGATTCTTTCCGCAGAATAAAAATAAAGATCGTACATTTTCCTCTTTGAAAATACGGTGACATTTTACTTTCCATTTATGCATCATTAAAAGATATTTCCTAGAAGGGTTTCAAAACAAGTATAAAAAGGGGGTAATTGATCATCTATGGGTCAGAGCTTTTTCCGAGAAGGTTTTTGTTTAAGGCATCAACCCATGTTTTCTATCACATTTTTCTTTTTGCATCTGCCCATATATACATAGACCTTGTAAGTCAAAAAAAAGATAGAGAGCAGAGAGAGAGAGAGAGAGAGAGAGAGAGAGAGAGTTTGTTTTTCATAAAAGAAAGAAAAGGTTGCACTGCACGGGTTTTGGATTTCGGTAGAGGCAAGTTTTATTTTTGTTTAACAAAGGGGGTGCACGGCATTTAAGGATTTTTGTTTTGGTGTGGCAGACTGCATTCTGTTTTGTGTTTTGTCCTTGTCTCTTGCATCTTCGAACGCCATTTGTGTTGTCTAGATCACGTTACACATCATATCATTTATTTATTCACTGTTTGTGGTTCTTGGTGCCGTTTACTGCTGTGGCCGAATCTTTTGGAGATTGATTCGGAGCCGGTTGAATCCGGAGATCGGGTGTGAAGTTCGTGGTGCATCTATTGGATCTTGAAGAAGCTCGGGGAGCATCGGAGATTGGTGAGAATAGGTAATGACTTGGGTAAGGTTTTTACTGTTTTGCAATCTGTACTTCTTTTTGATTAATAGAATAAATCAGTAGTGTTAGGCCATGGTTTTAGCTTAGGGTTATTTAGGACCCTAAGTTTTTCCACATAAATCGTGCGTCTCTCGGATCAATTTTATTTTACTGCTCTACTTGAGTTTAGGCTTGGATTAATTGATAATCAACCCATTCATCTATATTAATTTTTAATAAGTGAATTTACTTTCAAATTGGTAATTTTTTTTATCAGAACTCCTATTCACCCCCCTCTAGGAGTAGTTTGAATGATTTCGCATAATGTCAGAGTGAAATGAAAAAAAGGCGAAGGGAAATCCCTTAAATTTATCTTTTCCATCCACAAATATTTCAATATACAAATCCTTGATCCAAAGTTACAAACACTACCTCGATTACAAGAAGATAATATGTGGTTCTTCTTTTGAGTTTATTAGCAACCTGTCCATAGTTTTTTGGGTAGTCCTATGGTACACACCCCTTATTAGGGGGTGTACCGTACGCACCATGATTTTAAACCTTTGGATTTTAAAAGGAATAATCTAGACCACCCATTTATTAAATCAATTAATAAAATAAAAAAAGGACTTAGTAGGTAACAAGTTGTTCTCTCCTCCTTGATTTTCTCTCCTCTCCCTCATATTTAAAATACTACAAATTATATAACATAACTATAATTGCTATGATAACACAAAAATTTGACACTTCTTTCCACAATGTGTCGTACCAAAAGAAATCGATCAAAAGATACTAGATACAAGACCAAAATACGTCGTAACACAATCAATAATTATTATACCCAAGCAAGATACATGTCTAAAATATCACAAATTAAGTATCGTATAACTTGATATCCTAATAGCCCTGATCAATCATTCTAAAAATACACTCACTAACGACATTTAGACTGTACATTCAATTTATATTTGATATGAAACCTAGTCCTTTGTTGTAGTTGAATGTAAGGTAGCCATGCAACCGTGACACAATAATGACAATTAAATCCGTTGAATTTTTTATGTTTGTTGATTCAGTCACCTACGTAAATTTTTGCCTCGACCAGGTTTAGGAAACTCCATCATTGGCACGCAAATTGAATAATAAAATGATATTTTCCATTCAATTAAGTGTCTAGCTATTAGCCATCAACTTCATTTTTGGTATGAATGACCTAATTGATATCATGTAAATTGTAAAAGATACACGATTTTGAAAAAAAAACCCCACACGTTACGTGGGGCTCAGATGGTGCATTATTAGATTTTAATGTTGTATTGAAATTGAACAACAAGATTTGTTGAAGTATGGAACTTCATTGACTAACTGTGTAATTTATCTTAAAAAATAACAACATTCTTTTAAAAAAAATAGGAATTAAGGGTTCAAGACTTGAACCCCATATATTTTAGATAAATGTCGAAACTCCAACACCTTATCACTATGGTACACAATTGAGAATTTGTAATTCTAAAGGATATGAATTATATAATACTTTCTTGTTAGTAGGGGCCCTATTTTTTGGCTGAAAATTTGAGAAGACAATGGCCTCAAATGTCTCCATCTTAATGTTGGGCTTGCACTTGTAGATCATATTATAACCTATGTCATTGGTGTAAATCAATATGTCGACTATAATAATTTTTTTTGAAAGAAAGTACAATGACAATAAATTTACAAAATTATTTAGATTGTACTTAATTCCACGACCTAGTTCCTGGGACCACCATTAAATTTGGATTGGTATGCATAGGGTGAAGGTTTGGCACTGATCCATGTGTCAAATATATAGTGCCAATTGTTAACTGCACCGCCCTGAATATTGACAAAATTGGGTAGTAATATAATTAATTTCACCAATTACAAAAGGGGAAGTAATTTTCACACTCTATTTTTTGATATTCACACTTATTTTTTTGTACTCCATTTTAGTGTCGAAAGTGTATGTATTTGAGACAGTTGGATAATTATTTTTTTTTAATGACTTCTCATTTTTCCACTAAAGAATTTGATTTTTTGAATTAAATTTTGTAGAGAAAGAATCTGATTTAGACTAATATTTTGAGAGAAAATTGTAGTTGTATTCGAAAATTTGGATATAGTACTTATTTTTTGGTGAATTTATTGGATGAAAATTTTGAGCGAGAACTTCATTTTTAGTTTAAATTATTAAGGTATTGTGTAGGAAAAATTAAAATTTGAAAAAATAGTATGGACGGAGGGAATTGAAAATTAAGATAATATGGTGCAAATTTCAAATTTTGAAAAAATCATGTGGTGGGAATTGAAAAAAATTAGGTTAAGTTTCGTATAACACATTGTGCTAAGGTAACAACAATCTATGGTATTGTTATAATATTTGTGATTATTTTATTCAATATTTGGTATTTAATTTACGCATATATTTTGCTTCAGTATTAAGTGTTGTAGATTTTTTACGACATATTTTTATTTTGTTACGGATATATCATCACAAAAAAAATATACGACAGGTTGTGGTAAGGTAACGCAACTTTATGATTTTATTATAACAATTATGATTATATTATTTAATTACGGTATGGTGTTTTGCCGACTATAACTATTGTTAACTGAACAAGCTAATTGAATTTTTTTTATATGACACGTTACGGGTATAAAAACGTCAATTTATGGTGTTGTCATAACAAATTTGGTTATATTATTGAATTTGTGGTATTTTAGACATGCCTTATTATGAAATATTTTAATCAATTTCTTTTGATACGACACATTGTGGTAAGAAAAGTCAATTTATGGTATTATCATAATAATTGTGGTTTGTTACATAATTTGTGGTATTTACATATGTTTTCTTTTGACAAGACACGTTGTGGTAAGAAAATAACAATTTTAGGTGTTGTCATAACAATTGTGGTTATTTTATAAAATTTGTGGTATTTTACAAATATTTTTGGCTTGGGTATAACAATTGTTGATTCTAGTATGACAATTTTTGATTTGTTACGGAATATCATATGAGTCAAAGAATTTTTGGTACGACTCATTGTGGTAAGATAATGCCAATTTATGGTGTTGTTATAGCAGTTATGGGAAGCATTATTTAATTTTTGATATTGTGCGCATATATTTGGTTGGGATACAAGTATTATGGATTTTGGTACTAATAATTATGGTTACATAATAACAATATTTTTTAATTATGGATAACCTGCTAATGACCTGTTCAACAGGTAAATTTTAAAGTACATGTCGTAACTAGCACCATAAATGTGCATTAGAAAACCAAAAATCAGCATAATGAAAATCACAAATTGTCGTAATTTAGACATAACGGCATACCCTGTGTACCATAGCTTTCTCCTAGTTTTTTTTCAATCGGCCAAACATATTTTTGTAAATCTTTGAAAAGAATTACAAAAATTAAAGGGATCACAGACGCACCGGTATACACCAAATACCAAAAATCGAACAACCACAAAAAACAACCCAGTGACAAGCAACACCAAAACAAACTAAAGTTCAGAGACCTACCTGGCCAAAAACCATGACAAACAAATGGAAATGAAGAACAAAACTGAAGACCCAGAGATGCAACCCAAAACCGCAAAATCATGGAATCAAAATTCAAGAGAAAAAGAGGGCATCATCCTCGAAGACATCATCATTCTCCGCAAAATCATCTTCATCAGCAACCTGCCCGTCGTTGCCGAGGTAAAAAAAAAAAAACCTGCCCAATCATTTTGGTAGGTAATGGAAGTCCAGCTACCTTTACACTTGTTTACAAACTTATCTTTCCGAAACAGTCCCTCCTAGTATTATTGCATGTCCTTTTACAACAGTCTACGCATGCATGCATGAGTCCTTTTTAGGAGCCACCACAACGTTGGAGAACGAATACGTAATTGCCATTGGTGTGATTGCCAACCACATGCATGGTAACTAGTATAAGAATCCACATTAATTGAAGCCTTGTTTTGTTTTTGTTTTTTGTTTTTTGTTTTTTCTGAAATGGCAAAAATATTACTTCTTACTTAGAAACTTGATAATTAAGGATGCATCATGTGAGGGGAGAGGGAAGTGGAATCTAACCAAAGGTTGGATAAACACATGACGGGACAAAGTCCAAAACTCCAAGGGGCCAGGCCCGAAACACCAAAAAAAGGGCTGAACAAGAACAAACACCATCATAGCCCTGTTCTTGAATTTTATAAAAATTGTAAATATTAAAATTTTGGAAATTGTCTCCTAGAAACAGTGAGTGGCAAGAATTGGTTGTGTACTTCATTTAACAGGATCGAGTGCAAACCTTCTTGACTCATGAAAGAAAGAAACACGAACAACCAGCTCAATCATATGCAAATTATTTCCGTTAGAAGATTTTAAGAAACTATAGGAAATCAATTTTAGAGTACCGCACATTCTCCGTGAAATTTTCAATGCAAATATATTGCCTTTTTTTTTTTGATCGGCAAAACAAACTTTTATAAATTTCGACTGGGTTACATCGAGGGGGAGGCATAGAGCACAAAATTGCTACAACTGCCAAAAGAAAGAGAGGAACAACAATAACAATAGAGAACCTCCAACCGAGAGTTGTATGAAAAAACCAAAACTCCTCAAGAACACGACTAGAGTTTCAATTTTCGAATACCGTCCAAGAAGGCCTTAAATTCCTCTACCGAATAGAGTTTGATATCAAATTTGGATTTTATCCACATTGCCACTTTCGTTTTAACAGCATCCCCAACCTCCCTAATCACTGGAACAACGTTGTTGATATTGCTTTTTGGTCTGCTAATCACAGCTTTGTGGCCCATAAAAAGGACTGATTATTAAGTACTCCAAGGTTCATCTTTAGTACGCATTAGCTTTTACTTTTTACTGGTCGAGGACAAGAAGGCAATCATCTACGGGAAGAAAACTCAATCTCTACTCTGAAACCCCTCAAGGGAATGAAAAATACTAGGTGCAAAGAAAATGGGTAAAGAAAATATCCTTAAAGTATATATGAACGGCTTAGATGTACTGTGCAGTACATCTAAGCCGTTCATGCATACTTTAAGGATATTTTCTTTGTCCCTAACACTCCTCCAAGGGAATAGATAAGTCCGAGGGTCCGGGCATCTGTAGCCGCGCACACCCGTGTTTGCTGAAGAAAGCACCTCGAGCTGCTGGATCAAGTAATGATTTCCCATAAAGAGACCTAAGCAATAATTTTTGTCATATCCAACTCAATTTTCTCTCTCTCTTTGTCATATCCAACTCAATTCTCTCTCTCTCTCTCTCTCTCTCTCTCTCTCTCTCTCTCTCTCTTTTTGGGTGCGCTGTAGGGCTTCCACAACAACTGTATGCACAGTAGGGGTTTCATAATTGAAAAGGGCCTTCTTTTTTCTTTTTTTTTTTCAATATTATATACATCAGCAGGGTAGCGGAGTTTTGGTATGTTATTAGTCCACAAAAAGTTTAGAGGCTGTTCATAACCGTGAACTACAAACAGCCTCTCACAAGGCTCGAATCATGCTTCTGCTGAGGGAGGCGTACCAACTGGGTTAAAAGCTCATTGGTGAAAATGGTCTCTTCACATGTTGACAATACACCCATCCTAGGCCTGTCAATGAACCGGATTCGATAAAGCTCGAATCCGATATGAATCCAATAAGACTTGAATTCGATAGTGGTAATCCGAATCCGAATCCAATCTGAATTTTTTTTACTTCATAAATTTTAGCGAAATTTTATTTTCAAAAAAATACATTTTTTTCAAAAAAAAAATAAAAATAAAAATAAAAATACAACTTCTTAGACAATTTTTTTTCAAAATAAAAAATTTGCAGTTTTTTAAAAAATTAAAAAAAAATTTTAAAATTAAAGTTCGGATCGGATTGATAACGAATTTAATCCGATCCGATCTGATCCGTATTTGGATTACCGGATTCGGACTATCGGATCGACGTGATCGATTTCAGATCAAATTTTTCGGATCAGATTCAGTCCATTCACAGGCCTAGGCCCATCCCATATCATCCCATCCTTCTCCATCCTTATTACATACACCACAAACATGCAAAATGCAGCTATAAGTAAAAGTCGAGTCTGATTCCGCATTCTTGTCTACTAAAACACACACACCCAAATAACTAGCTAGACAGAAGAGAGCAACCAAATGGAGCACGACCTCTGTGAAGCTGCAATTAAAGGGGACACCGATTCGCTGCTCGACATAATCGAAAAAGATCCACTGATTCTTCACAAAATTGCAGCCGGATGTTTCAATGGCGCCCCAAGTCCTCTCCATGTGGCTACATTAAGCGAGCAAAAAGACTTTGTGGAAACACTACTGAATTTCAAACCGGAGCTCAAATTGAGACTCACAGAAGTCTTAGATTCGCAACAACGTTCTGCCCTTCACTTGGCATCGGCCATGGGGCACTACCAGATTGTGAAGGAATTAGTGAAGGCCAACCCCAAGATGTGCCTGGTTCGCGATCGAGACGGTAAAAACCCCGTCCATGTGGCCGCCATGGAGGGCAAGATCAGTGTCTTGGAAGAGTTGGTTGCAGCCAGCCCAGAAGCGGCTCGAGTCAGGGTGGATCAAAACGAGACGATCTTGCACTTGTGTGTCAAGCACAAGCAGTTGGGGAGCTTGAAGACACTGTTGAAGAAGATAAAAGGTCGGGATTTTGTCAACGCTAAGGATAGTGATGGAAACACCATTTTGCATCTAACTATTTTGTATGAACGTTTCGAGGTATGTCCTTATTCTTTTCACTACGTACATAATGTAATTTTGTTCTGTTGCCCACCAAAAGTGGGTGAATATGCTCGCTATATACTGAGTTTACATGGAATGTCCCTTCAGTAATAAAAACCGAACATTTTGTGGAGCTTGGCTGTTTATCCCTTGTCCAAAAGAAATAAAGAAAAAATCTGTTCAACACCAAAATCGGTAAGCGCTTGATAGAATTAAAAAACAAAAAAAAAATAGCGGGATGCTTGGCAGCATCCCCAGATTAGTCTGTAATTTTGTATGCTAACTAGAAAGAAAAGAGTAGTTATTGTTACAAATGTGAAAATAACACATTTAGACCATTGACAATGGAGATAGAGAGATAACGCAAAGCATAATACTTAAACCAAAATATTCTTCTTGTTTTCTCTTTATTTGTTTAATTTTTAATTAGGATCGCGAGCTTTATTTGAGGTATGTTAGGTGTTCAAATATGAATTACCTAGATTGATGGATTGTAATTGGATTGTGATTGAGTGTTCAATTGATTGAGTTAAGTGTTTAATTATTTTTGAGTTAGATGTTCAAGACTGGGTTAGAATTGAGTGTTCATTAATCTTTGAGTTGGGTGTTTAAAGAAATACTAACCCAAAATTTTTACATATTTTTTCCGGAAAATAAAAGTTCTTGGGTGTTCATGTAACCATTGAACAATCAATGTATAGCCACACGCATCAGTTTCTAGTTTATTTCTTGGTAGAAAATCATCACAGCAAAGCATGTTCTTTGATTTTTTTATATCTAACCATGAGATGCAATGTAAATATTTCAGATTGCACGTCATGTCCTAGGGATGGAAACAATAGAAGGGAAGGAAATAAAAAATGTGAATGCGACAAATGGATGTGGCACTACAACAGGAAAGTCATTGCAAAAGGTATTCGCTGCTCACTAGGAAAAAATATATTTCCTCGTCTATTCTAACATAATTGGCAAGGAATTTTTTTATCGCTATATTTTTTCCTCGATAAACTAACGCCATGTTCACAAAATGGGTGAAGAATTTTTTCGTCGCAATTATAGTTTAGGTGAGGAAGTATTTCCCACTAAAACTCTTGAAACTAAAAACAATACTTCCAAATTCTCAGCTCCTTTGCTGTCCCGCTAGAACTCATTCCGGTGACCTCCTTTACAGCAACATTCGCTTCATCCACCACAACAACTTCCTTTCTAGCGGAAAGCTTTACAATTTTTGTATATATAAACCTTTTGCACATCTTTTCACCTCTTTAGTTTCTTTCATTAAATCTTTCTATCTAATTTTAGTCCCTTTGTAGTGTTTCTTTATACCTGTTTCTTAAATCTTTGATAATATTACTCACTTTTATTGAATTTAATTATTTTCATAATTTGATATTTTCTGATATACTCCCTCCATCCCTTTTTAAAAGTCTTGCTTTGTAATTCTATCTAATTAAAAAGACATCATCATTATACCTTCCACATCAACTTTTTCCTCCACTTTTCCTATTTATCCATCATCATTACACTTTTACTTCCTAACTTTTCAAAATGGAATCTACTTTTAGGGACAAAATAGACAATGCATCAACTTTTACCTACTAATTTTACAAAATAGACACTTATTAAGGGACAACCCAAAATGGAATATCGAACTCTAAAAAAGGGATGGAGGGAGTACCTTTTATAAGTCTTCATACATTTCTAAATTTGTTTATTTTATATTTAGTTGTAATTCTCTCTACGTTTAGTAACCTTTTTTTAGTACCTAATTAAATTAGTTTGAGCACTTTAATTTTTTGCAATTATGTCATTTTTTTAATAGGTTAATCCGTTCTTACTACGTATATGCATCCATAAAAATATTAAGTCAACTAGATTTGACAATAATAATTTGTTATGTTTCTTTTTAAATGCGCTTAACCTTACATACTTTGGAAACAAATTTGTGACGATCTAACTTTGAAATATTTTTTAATTCGTTTTGAATTAATAATCAATTATCTCTACGAAATAAATCCATATGTCCCATTCTTTTTTTGAAATGCATATCATTCAACCCGCAAACTTATGATTCATATGTCCGGTCCTTTTTTGGGTTCATAACTATGAGATAAACTTATTTTAGCATGTCCTTAAAATATTTTTATTCAAACAATAAACTTTATGACAATTTGAACAAACTGACATCGTTAATAATTAGTTTCAATTGGAAAAAACTGAATGCGTAGAATTAGTGAGAAACATATTTTTCATTGCTAATTAGAATAAGAAAAGTGACTATGAGGTTTTATCAATGCGATTGGCGAGGAAACTATTTTTCTCCGTTTATCACTTTTTTATTTTTAAAAATTTAATAATGGTATTGAACTATGTAGACGATTATGTTTTACCATCATGATATTACAAATACATATGAACATAATTAATAATGACTTATATATCAAAAATTAACGAGTCTCGAAAAAGGTGACGAAATATTTTCTCGCCAAAAGGTTACATTTGGCGAGGAAATCTGTTTTACCTCGCTAGAAAAGACGACGAAATTGAATTTCCTCGGGGATAATGTACTTTTAGCAACGAAATTGGATTGTTATTGAGTGTTAAATTATTTTTGGGTTAGATGTTCAAGACTAAGTTAGAATTGAGTGTTCATTAATATTTGAGTTGGTTGTTCAAAGGAAAGTTAACCTATAATTTTTACATGTATTCTAAGAAAAAAAAGTTATTTGGGTGTTCATGTGACCATTGAACAATCAATTCATAGCCGCCTCTGTTCCTAGGTTTTAAACTTGGTAGGAAATCATCACTACAAAACAAACTTTGGCAATAGATTAGCAGTGAAGATAACGGAGAGAGATGTTCAAAGAATGAGAAAGATGATTGAGATGGAAGTAAAGGAGCGTGTGATTGTACAAAGGAGTACCTCCACTTGTTAAAGTTTTCAATATAGTATCAATATATGACAGGGAGAGAGGAGTGGTAGTTTTATGGGTCTTAGGGTTAGGTTTTGGGATTCTTGGATTGGGCTTGGCCCATTTTTTGTACTGGTTTTGCCTTTTTGGGTGTTTCGGGCTTAGTCCCTTGGTGTTTTTGGGCTTTGTCCTATCAGGTGTATTTTTGTTTCATCTAACTCTCGGTTGTATTCCCCCTCCCCTCCCCTCATCTTGATGTACACTTTGTCAAGATTTTTTTAATAAACTTTTTGCCTATCAAAAAAAAAAAAAATCATCACTACAAAACATTTTCTTTGATTTCTCATATCTCACCATAAGATGCAATGGAAATATTTTAGATCGCGCATTTGCTAGGGAAGGGAACAAATGAAGAAAAGGAAACAATAGATGTGAATGCGACAAATGCAAGTGGACACACAGCAATGGACGTCATTTTGTTCCTTGGATCAGATAAGAAAGAAGCCAGTCATATCGAAGACTTACTTCAAAAAGCCAATGCTAAACGGGGGAAAGATCTCGTAGCTGGAGATTGGCTTACGAATAAAAGGGAATCCTTAATGGTTGTGGCATCACTTATCGCGACAATGGCATTCCAAGCAGGGGTGAGTCCTCCTGGAGGCGTTTGGCAAGACAACGAAGATGAACACAGAGCTGGGGAAGCTGTAATGGCTTATAATTATAAAGATTTTTATCAGTGCTTCCTCCGCTTTAACACGATAGGATTCGTTGCATCATTGAGTACAATTTTGTTGCTCATGAGTGGATTAAAATTCAGGAACAAGGCTATGATGTGGATCCTCATAGTGAACATGTGGTTGGCAATCACATCAATGGCAATTACATATGCGTTCTCCAACGTTGTGGTTACTCCTAGTAAGGAGAAGGACCGGCGATCACTCAGTAAGAACATTACAATTGGAGTTATAGCGTGGTCCAGTGTGATGGCTCTTCTTCTAGTGAAACACACATTCGGCTTGGTGGCATTTTTCGCGAAAGACAAGAGCAGAAAAATGAAGGCAAATAAAAGGATTAAAGAGGCGCGTGGTGGCAAAGGTAGAGGAGCGAATCCTCCCCTTCCCCTCAGGTCTTAGACGATAATATAAATAGGATTGAATATAAGGCTTTCCAATGTTGGAACTTTTGTTCCTGGTCTGTATGTATTACTGTGGTGAAGGACAATAATCCTCGGAAAGAGAAGATTGTAAACAAGTGTGCTAGCTGGACTTCCATTACCTACAAAAACGATCGGCAGGGGTTCTTTTTTTCTTTTCTCAGCAACGTTGGGCAGGTGGCTGATGAAGATGATTTCGCGGAGGACGATGAGGTCTTCGCGAGGATGGTGCCTCTTCTTTCTCTTGGTCTTCGGGTTTGTTCTCTTGGTTTGTTTGTCTTTGTTGGCTTTTGCTTGTTTCGGTTTTGCTTGTTTCGGTGTTGCCTATTGCTGGATTGTTTTAGCGGTTGTTCGGTTTTCGGTGTTTGTTTGTGGTGATTTGGTCGGCAACTTGTCTTTTTTTTGTTTTGGTTCTTGGGTGGCGTATGCCGATATACCCTTGATCCTTCTAATGTTTGTAATCATTTCCAAAGATTAATAAAAATATGTTTGGCCGATCAAAAAAAAAAAAACTATGGGCAGGTAACAGGTTGTTCATGATGAACTCAAATAAAGAACCACATATTATGTTCTTGTAATCAAGCAGTGTTTGTAACTTTGGATCAAGCATTAGTGGATGGAAAAGATAAATTTAGGGGATTTCCCTTCACAACTTTTTCTTTTTATTACTGGACAAGATGACTGTTTCGATTTAGTTAGTTAATTTTGTATATTTTCGTTTCTATTCTTTAATTTCTTTCTTTAATGCTTTTCTAATTATAGCATTTGTTTGTTTTTTTATCATTTTTCTTGTACGGAGAAGCTGATCTTTTTTTTTATTTATCAAGAGAAACAGGGTAAGTTCTTGATCTTTTGCAGACTCCAAAAATTCGTGCTATCATTTGGTTGACAAACCACACATTTTTGTATATCCCACTTATGGTCTGTTTAGGTAATATTCTTTCTACATACTTTTAAACAAAATCACATTTCTTCCATGTATTTTTAGGGACCGCGTGGATTTCTTGCCCACACAATTACGGTATGTTATGGGTTATTGATTCAATTTTGAATTTTTGGGGCTTATATGAGTTTGAATTGCTGCATTCAAGTTCTCTAAATCTCTATCCCCTACTACTATCAAAAGTTATGAATGCAATAAATTTATCATGTTTCATCCATTGGTTTAAATACTATTACGGTTAATTATTTCTAGCGGCTGTTTTGATAACATAATTGTATGTCTTGCAATTAATGGTTCCATAATTATGTTCGCAATCTATTGATGTGTAGTTAGTTCTTTTTTATTTTGAGTAGTTTGTTGTCGTGATAAGCTCGATAAAAATTATCAAGGTTCTGTGTAATCAAGGGTAGGGAGTAATGATGGAGAGGGAATTGAAGAGCGTGGTTTGGAGGGTTGACCTAGGAGCATCTCCAACAGCCTAAGCTAGGGCTGGCCACGGTCAGATTTTTTTCGGATTTGGTTTATCGGGATGGTCTGGTTGCCAGATTGGGACATTTTTTTCGGCCCATTTTTTTGGGCTAGATTTAATTTCTGGGCCGTTTCTTTTCACTTCTTTAATTGCTTTGGGCTGTTAGCCTGTCAATTTTTGGGATTTAATTTTTGGGCCATATCAACCTCTGAGCTTCGGGCTTCCACCAAGCCATATAAAACAAAGCTTTCATAATTATTTTGGGCCCAATGCCCATTTCCAATTTTCTAGCGACCAATCGTAAATCGAAAAAACATTTCCAACAAGCAGAAAACATCGAAAAAAACAGATAAGGGGATTTAGAGGCCAGCCCCAAAAAGTAAGTTCGGATTTAATTTAGTTTTGATAAAAATATTCCTTCTTTATTCAGTTTTTTTCTTGGCTTTTCATGTATTTTTACTATTTTGCCCATCTTTTTAACTTTTTGTGTACGTGTCCATTTTTAGTAAAATTTATATTTTTAGAATCAACTCCTAACCCATATTATTTTGGACAAAAAATACTCTTGGCTATGTGAACTGGCTATGAGAAC
Organism: Rhododendron simsii; assembly: GCA_014282245.1. NCBI lineage: Eukaryota > Viridiplantae > Streptophyta > Magnoliopsida > Ericales > Ericaceae > Rhododendron > Rhododendron simsii. The sequence goes on along the minus strand of WJXA01000444.1, from coordinate 45,734 downwards.
TATCAATTCTCATAGCCAGTTAACATAATATTTTGGACAAAAATATACCTGCCAGTTCACATAGTCCAAGTTAACATATTATTTTGGACAAAAATACCCCTGAACTATGGCTATGAGAATTGAGACTATCAGAGCTATATTTTTAGAATCAATTCCCAAATCATATTATTTCGGACAAAAATATCATTGGCTATGTGAACTGGTTATGAGAACTGACTATGTGAACTGCCAATTTTCATAGTCAGTTCTATGAGAATTGGCTATAAGAAGTGACTGTTCTCATAGAAAACTAGCTTTGTAAACTGTTTATGAGAACTGAACTATGTGAACTGAAAAATACACAGTTCACATAGTCTTACCACACACTAAAATACACAATTCTCATAAAAAATATATAGTTCATATAGAAAATATATGGTTCTAATAGACAGTTTTCATGGACAATACACAGTTCTCATAGAAAAATACGCAGTTTTCATAGAAAAATACATAATTCTCATAGACAGTTCTTATGAACAACACACAGTTCTCATAGAAAAATACACAATTATCATAGAAAATACATACACAAACAAAAATTGAACAAAAACAAAAAAGTAATCAAAATCAAATACAGCTATAAATGTTCTCATAGTCATGTCTTAAAAAAATAATCGAAGTAAAATAGTAATAGTTCACATAGGAAATAAACTGATTTAGAATTTAATTTTTAACTGCCAAGTCTCATAATCAGTTCTATGAGAACTACTTAGTTCTTATAGAGAATTGGTTATGAGAATTGAATTATGAGAACTGACTATGTGAACTGCCAATTCTCATAGTTAGTTCTATGAAAACTGGTTATGTAAACTGAGCTAAAAAAAGACACAATTTACATAGGCCTAATACACACTTTACATAGCCACAACACACTAAAATACACCATTCGCATAGCCAAAACATACACTAACTCAATACGCACATCTGTCCCAGCATTTCCCTTTTTTAAGTTGTACTACTCTCAATTCCACTCCAAATTACACACATGCGTACATCTATATACAGAGAGATGCCTCACTCACCTGGATGTTAACAAATCAGAAGACGATAAACCTCTAATTTTTACCCAATCTGACATAAGTCCAAGATCGGCGTGAGTAAGGGAAATGCCTTACTCCTTAAAATATTATTCCCAACTTCTTCTTTTTTTACTCGGAATTATTCCCAACTTAAAAAAGGGAAATGCCTTACTCCTTAAAATAGTCCCGACTCAAGTCCAAGATCGGTGTCGGTTTCGGCGGCGAGAGTCGGTTCGTGGAAGATCTGTTGTACGTTGAGACTTCCTGCATACAGAAACAACATCGATAGATTGCACAAAGAACTACTCTTTCACATACACAGTTCGCACAACACATCTTTGGCAACTCCATCTCTTCCCCGCCACAAACTCCGATCCCCCTTCAAGTCCCCCGTCTCCGGCGCCTAACATCGTCATGCCGCGGGCACTGTCCACTTCAGCGAAGTCCACACCTGAGTGCAACAAGTTCTTCTTCAATACAGATTGATCTCTCGCCGTCATCGACACTTGATTTCACCTGCACACACCTGCCGCCGGCGACGGCAATTTTTTGATCCTCCCCTTCAATTACGGTCATACGTTTTCAACTGTGTGCAAGTCTACGTTGCCGAACGATTTGTTCAACTTAATCAGAATGAGAGAGAAGAAGAAGAGTTCAACTCACGATGTCGCCGTCGGACGATCTGTTCTTTAACGGGAACCTGGTGCCATTGTGATATTGATATGAGAGAGAGAGAGAGAGAGAGAGAGAGAGAGAGAGAGAGAGGGGATTTGTTGATGATGGAGAGATGGAGAGACGTAATAACAAGGGCAAAAAAGTCCTGACATAACATATCCAACTCTACACAAATTCGAAAATAATATTCAGAATTGGGATCAAACCGAATCAAAAAGGAAGACCGGCCTCTAAAACAAATAACACTTCCCCTTTTTTCCAGAGAGCTACCTCTCTCCTCCCCTGTTTTCCAGATTACAAATCACCACAACTACCAAATTGAAACCAGTAACCCATTTCCAAATCACCACGACTACCAGATTGCGAGTTTAGAACTAGTACCAAGGTCCAAAGCCCCTCACTCAATGCCTAGGAACGTGCATCAGTTTGTAAGAGTACTTTATTTTTTTATGAAGGTTAAGAGGGTAGTTTCACTGATCAACTCACTTAGGCAATTGCTGATTAGAGAGAAATAGAGTGAACCCTTGGGCCCGCCTGTGGTAGTGCTGCAATCCGAGGGGAGGCTCTTGGGCCTGCGTCAGTTGGGCTAGCTCCCACATTGAGAGTTTGGGTTTGGGTGTGTTAGAGTATTTAATTGCATCAGATTATAAGAGAGAGTTCTGAAAACAAAAAGAAAAAAAAAACTAAATTCGATACAATGTAAAAAGTTGGCAATGCTGAATAAACACTAGATGCTGCAGACTTGGCACAGACTCGCTACGTTTAAGGGTTGGAATTTGCTAGGTTTGGTGAGTGACTATAGCAGTAGTCAGCGCGCGTGCTCTTTCTCTCTGGGTTCAGGGGCAAAGCCAGGATTCGAACGCGGAGGTGGCATTGTTCAATGAAAACCTAGCGAGATGTTGTGCGGAAAAATATGAAAAAAAAAAAAAAGTATAGTAGGGTCATATAATTAGGTTCTGTGATGGACCTTTTAAAAAAAACAAAAAAAAAAAAAACTAAAGGCTTGCTTCAACTCTCTAATGGTATGCAAATTATCCAAATGCAAGATATTACGATACTAACTTTCCTTGATCAGAAGAGACCATTCTCTCAATTGCAATTTTTATAGTATTTGTACAAAGTATTTTTTTCCGCATACTCATAAATACCTAGTCGTACAATCTATCATTTTAGTCTATAAAGAAAATATGTATTCGAATGAGTCAAGTAAAAGTTTTAGTATCTAAATGGGTAACGTTCCTTTGAAATTACTGGAAAAAATTACAAATCTTGTTGAAATTTAGGCCAAACTCAAATAGTAATAGAATCCAATAGCTAGATTCAATTAAAAACATGAATTAAAAATGTGGAGCCATTCGATCCCCAACTGTCAAGCTTCAATTTAAGACAATTTACCGCTTTGCCAAAGCATCATCTTGTGCAAACTGTTATGCATATAAGTTATTTAATCTTGTTATGTGTATTTTTTTTTTTTTTTTTGTGGGGGTGGGGGGATTTTTGAAATGGGTGCCACCCCGCCCCCCATGCTATCTCCGCCCCTATCTGGGTTCCATCGTAATTGTTTGGAATTTTCCAGCGATGGTTCCAACATTAGTCAGCAGTGATTTTTCATCCTTCCTCATGGTGAGTTTATTTTGTTGGATTTTTCAAAAACTGATCTTTGGTTAAATTCAGTGTACGTCTTTGATAAAGCTAATCAATCAATTTGTTCTTTGAATGAGTGTTGACCAACGCCTAACAAGATGAGACCAAATTGCACGTACCTTATGCTCGAACCTTAACTCTACAAAAGAAATCACCGAGCGCATCTTTACCTATTGTCATTAAAGGCCCTCTAATGTCTAAGTTAGTATCTCATACATATGGAAACCCTAGCTACCAATGCTATAATAAAGAATTACAGCATACCTTCACGTATAGGTGTGGCCTCCTAATTATAGAATAGGGCTGACTTGTTCTCCAAGGTTTCTTCCCTTCTTGGGCTTTCTTGTTGGGAAACCTATCTCATATAGAATCCTACTCCATATGGGAACACAATATTCATCCCTTAGTTCATGGGATGCTTGCCTATCACTTAAGATCTTGCTTCTAGAACCTTTTGGAATGCCTCCTTTGCCTTACCCCTTAAGGTGGTTCCACTAGGGTTTGCCCCCTGTTCGAGTATGAAGCTGTGTCCAAACAATTTGTTCATCAAAACAACCGTGCACCCTTGCGTGGTGCCACCAACTAATTTTTATGCTTAGTTTCTACTGTTTACCCTCACGTGGTGTCCCTGTACAACTCATGTGCTTTGCACGAGTTCGGGGTAGCTAATTCTTCTTGTTTGGGAGAAATTTGCTTCAGTTGGCGTGTTGATGGATATTGTGGCAAACTAAAATACTAGTGTATTTGGCTTTTGGGTGGGCATTTTGCCTAGCAACTAGTGGAGATACTCCAAGGTCATCACCCATCAATTAATGGACAAAGCACCAGTTCTAATACCGATTAAAAGTTTTGAAATAAGTGGATTAAGTCACGTTTTTTTTGCAATATCTTTATACGGGATATAAAGATGGGAGAATTTTTCATAAGTACACTATAGCACTTTCTAAACCCATCTAATTCACTTCTAAGTTTCATAACCCACTAAGTCCACTAATAATTTTAATGACAAAAATACCCCACCTAAGAAACAAGGGCCTTGTTTGGCTAGCAAGAAAATACTTATTTTTCATTTTTTTTCGTTTTTGTTGCAATCAAGCCACTGTCGCCGCCACCACCACCGTTGCCGCTGCCATCACACCACATATAATGTTATATGTGTAACCAAAAATGTATTTTTTCATTTTTCTCGATTTTTATTATTAAACCAACTACACTTAACATTTAACGTTATATATATGACAATTCTCTTTTTGTTTTTTTCTATTTTTCTAGTATTGATTTTTAAACGTTATATGAGTGATAAAAATTTTCTAACATACAACATTATATAGGTGGCAAAAATTTTCTAACATGCAACATTTCTCGTTGATTTTTCTTGTTTTTAGTCTTTAACATTATTTGCTGGTCCATACAAAACATATAACATTATATGTGAGTTTTTGAATAACCAAATATCGCAAAAAAAAAAAAAAACAGAACATATAACATTATATTTGAGCTTCTGCAACTCTGAATCTCACAAAAAAATAGAACAAAACATATAACATTATATGTGAGCTTCTGTAGTTCTAAATCTGACAAAAAAACAGAATATATAACATTATTTGAGCTTTTGTAGCTCTAAGTCTCACAAAACATGACATATAAAATTATAAGTTCTCAAAACAACATCATATCTTTCCAACAATATTATATATCTCAAAAAAAATAATATTATATGTTCACATATCATGCCACCATTAGCCTTATTTTCAGTCGTATCTTAAATCCCAAGTTGAATGTTGATGAGGCCACAGGGGTTCGAGCTTCATTTTTTCACCGTTTCTTTATCAAAACCTTCATCGAATCCTTCAAAATTTGTGATTTTCTGCTCCGAATATATAGCATTCCCATAACATCTATATCAACAAATATACATATTCAAAACAACATAAACAACATTAATATATCTCAAAAATGAGATATAATATTATATGTCTAACCCTAAGAAAAACACATATTATACATGACAGAAGTTCACATATAACGTTATATGTTCCGTTGTCCATTACTTATTGAATTGGTCCGCACTGCGGTCTCTTCAATTTGCTTCTGATAATATATGGATATATCCATATGTGCTTTTGAGAGGCAGCTGCGCGGACACATGCAATAAGAGAACATATAACGTTATTAGTTCCTTTTTTTTTTTTTTTTGAGTTTTACATGACAAAATCTCATATACAACGTTATATATTCTCTATGCAAATTGAAATATTTTTTTATGTCAATACAAGCTCATATATATATATACTAGTGCTTACCCGTGCCTACAGCACTACGCACCCTGGATGGAATTGCCCGTGCCTACGGCACTTGCTAATTAGTGGCTTCATTAATGTGTAATATATAATTCTATTCTTAGTGATACAAAAGAAAATTACCCGTGCTTACAGCACTCCCCCAGCTAAACTTTTAAGTTAGTTATAAAAAACTATCACTTTGCTAATGTAATCCAAGTAAATACCACATAAAAAGTTTAAACCAAGCAGCAGCAATACATCCAAAGCAGCAACAAACATAAGCATATTTCCAATAGAGAGATGGGATTCCATCATATATGGGTCGAGACACCATTATATCTCATAGAAGCAAATTCGCAATAGAAATACACTCAACATAGCGCAGAAATGTACACCATTGATCAGTATCAAAGATCTTCACAGCACCCCGATAAACTCATATGTAACGAGGACTCAAGAAAGGGGGAAAAAAAAGAAGCCAAAAAGCCATGAACCTCACTCTCTCAGTTTTCTTTTCTTCTGCTCCTCCAGCAAGATCTCTTTCTCTCTCTCTTCTCTCTCAGTTTTCCCTAATAAAGTAATTGTAACCATCAATCAATCAATCATATTAAGAAAATGCATTAGCCAGTAAATTCTTTCATTTAGAATAAAACACACAAAAATGTCCAGCTTGGGTTCTCACCTCCAGTTCTGTTATCTCTTGCTCCTGTTTTGCAAACGTTACAATGAATGCAACTTCCTTTTTTTTTTTTGCTTTTTCTAGCTGGTAGTCAGATTGAAAAAAGATGATGTCTTGCATAACTACTGCCAATTTTTATTGCAGAAACAGAAAAGCAAAAAAAGAACAAACACCTCAAAGCAAATACAGATACCGTAGCAAAAGACAGATAGCACAAAGGACATTTGCATGGAAACATTAAGAATTAGGCTTTACAACTTCATAATACAAAGTTTCGCCCCAAAACAAAGAAATAGTACCATATTACCAACCAATTCTTCAAGATAAATTGTACCTGAAGATAAATTGCCTAAAAATGGATATGGAGAATCAATTCTCCAAAATCCAAAACTGAGGAAATCGATTTAGCTTTCTATTAGTAAATGAGAGAAAAAAAAAAAAGGCCCAAAAATACTACCTGAAGCGGATTTTTCCATTCTTCATCAATTGAACCAAAAGAATAAAGGGAGTCGGTCTACTGCGCTCTCTCCGTCTACAAAGAAAACATCCAACATCAAACTATGGCAAGCCGGCGATGCTCCAAGAGCCTAAGTGAAGATACTCCGTAATACCAAAAAAAGCAAACAAAATATAAAATCATGTTATTGCAGTAGCCAAAACTTGTACTGATACAAATAAGGAAACAAAGAAAGGGTATCAATGACGCACTCAAATTGTTCTAAATGAAGGTACAACAGAAAGGGGGAAAAACAAAATGAAGGTGTAGTAGAAACCGAGTTTTCCATCAGAGCTCCTTATATAGTCCTTGAGTAAAGAGTGTGTGGAATGACCCAAATTCAGTTCCTGCAAAGTTTTCCGAGTTAATAGTCTGAAAAGTGATAATCAAGAATACTAAGCAGTTCCATATTAGATAGCAGTATGAGGAAACATGAACTAACTACGATAAATTGGACATCAGTCCACAAAAATTTTCCAATACAGTTTAACAATTTAACCCGCTTCAAACCTCACCGCCTACCTAATGTACGCGTGTTTAACCCGCTTATGGAGGAGAGTGTGGCTACACATGTGTTGAAGGTATAAATAATAAAGTTTTAAAAAAAAGGTCATAAAGGGACAACGTGTGTTGAAGAAATGAAGAACAGTGATCAATTGAAAATGAAAAATGAAAAGTTAAAGTTTATCTTACAGTCTTCTCCAAATCACCATCCAGCATTAATTTCTTTCCCTTGGCTACACAGATGGCCTTCCCTTTCCCTTTAGAAAGTTTCATTGCTCCTCGAACACAAAGCAACAGTTAGGATAAAAGAGTTTTTACTGGAACACAAAGCCTAGAAAATTGGGAAAAACAATGCAATTTGGACTTTTTTTCTTGAAAGATGAGTTGACTCCCCAATATTGCAAGTCACATACCCCTGCTAGATTGAGCCAAAAGCGGAGAGCGTTGAAGGGTTCTTAATTCAGAGAAATTTCGGTCTTCTTCACATCCACTATCGATGTCTTAATTCAAAAAAATACCGCAATGACAGCCAATAGCGGAGAGCGTTGAAGGGTTCTTAATTCAAAAAAATAGCACATTACTCACATACATAATGAGACCAAATACCGCAATAACAGCAAAAAATAAGTATGAACCTTGTTACGATGACATGAGTGACCTCAATGTCTTTCGAGTGGAACCCAATTGTGTGTCTTGTCAAAATATAGAAAAGAACAATCTCCATGAGCACATATAAAAAGCATGGAGTTTAATTTGGTGACCAAAAGAGACCAATCTTACATTTTTGGTTACAGCAATCAATAAAGACCACCATTCACCACGGTTTTGGGATTGAACTCGGGCTCGGAACTTCACTAAAAGCAAGGGAAAAAAGTGACATCTCTCATATATAAAGAAAAAGACTCGAATGCCAGCTCCTATGAAACTGTTTTCGGGTTTGGTGGAATTGAATCAAGAGTAGCACTTACAATTGAATCACGAACTGCGGGCATGTGTGGTATTGGGAACACCTTCTGTTCTGGATCAGTTTTTGTAAAACTTTAGATAAGGAGACCCATTTCAGAGAAGGTGGAAATGGGTTTTGCAATTGAGAGGGGGAGAGAGTAAATGAGAGTTCCCTTTTGTATGTCTAAACTTCAACCAGGGAAAAGAAACTACGGAAAATTGGATAATAGGTGATTTAAGCAAGTGAACTCAGGTTAGGAAAAGGAAGTATTCTTACTTTAGAAACAAATACGCATCGGGGCTGCGGCGCCCGAAACCGAAACCTATAACAGCCAAGTGTCACTGAAGCATAAATCTAATTCAAATCCGAAACCTATAACAGCAGTTTTTACGATTAATTCATGTAAACAACTCAAAGTGTCACTGAAGCATAAAAGATTAAAAGCACAAAAATAAAATTAAAATCACCAACAGATGAAGTACAGCGCACAAAAATAACAACTATTTCGTATCTGCATATGTATGTAGAGAGGGGGGGTTGACTAACCTGAGATGGTCGGCAGCAACGGCAGTGCTTGAAGGACAATGGTGTTTGGCGTCAATCGGCGAGTGGGAGATATGTAAGGAGTAAACTGAGAAGTCTCAATCGCAGAGGAGTAAATTGAGAAGGGCATGAGGGAGGCTGATGGAGGTGGTGGTGGACGGCGGTGGGAGTGAGGGTGGTGGAGATTTTTATCGATTTATGCCTTTTCAAATAACTATTTGCCAAAATATACCTTTTTTCAAACTATTTTTAAAAATAGTTTAAAACGCACATTCCATGTGCATTACGCATATCAGATGTGCATTATCCGCGCTGGCATATGACAACCGGACCAGCTGGATATCCACCGTGTATCACGCATACCCAATATGCGTGATGCATATCGGATATGCATGATGCATACCGGATATGCGTGATGCATATTGGATATGCATGATGTGTTATATATGGGTAGAATCAGGAGACTCGGAGATTTCCAAGTTTGGTTTGGGCTTCTAACGATTTTTTTTTTAATTAAACTTTTTGCTATTAACTAACTTGTATATATTTCCTTTATTTTTAGTTTAGGGAAGTGATTTTAGCACTTAGAAATTTGCATTTTACCCTCTCAGATGGGAGTGAGTGTAAACTGCACGAACTACAGTATTCAATCATTTCTTGTGTAATAAAATATGATACTCAATTTACTTTAGGGGGTGTCAATGCAATACATTAGTGATAGTTTGATGCTCATTATTCGTTGCATATATGAGTATATTCCTCGAAAAATTGGGGTTGGCCATGACACCTTGTCTAGGGTTGGTTGGAGCCATTCGTGAACTGTGAACTGTTCAAAGCGCAAGTAAACAAAATTGACTTTGAGACAAGTCATTTTTGGTATCAACAGGTGGATTTGCTAACCCATCCAAACAAAACAACTTGGCTTCCTTCATTCTTTTTCATTTAGTTTCACCTTTCCGGTTTCCTTTCCCTCCATAAATTTAAGATCCTAACTTAATGTCAATAATATGCACCCTGTGACAAGTGATTTCTATACTTGGTCATAAAAGTAAAATTGTCACCAAAAATTATGCATTACTACTGGTTAGTATGATAGTGTAAGAGCATTCATAGTAGAATAAGTAAAAGTGAATAATCAAAATATGTCATATTAAATTTTGATTATCCATTTGGAGGTTGCTAAAACTAATAATATCGAGTCTTACATTGGTTATTTTTTGCTCATAATCACAATCAATGGGCCCATTGGTTTCTTCCCTGAGTTTTTTCCAAACTTTTCCCCTTCATTTCACGAATATTTTTTGAAAAACTAGTTTTTGAAAAAATAGTTTATGTTAAAAACAATTTTTAATAAAAAAATATGTTTTTGGAAAAAAAAACAGTTTATTAAACAGTTTTTGGAAGGGAAAAAAAATTTAAGTTAAAAATAGTTGTATAAAAAATAGGTTATTATTGAATGGGACATGCGTTCTTTTGGCTCCCAAAGAGTGGAGAGAGTTTTCACATCAAACGGAGTTATTGAACGACCGGTGGAGTATAACAAGGGGATACGTTGCACCTGCACCCCCCTCAGTTGATGATGCACCTGCACCTCCACCAGGTGATCAAGTTAAGGGAAATCTGAAGGCTTCGGGGTTTCTAACAAGAGGCTAGCTACGATACATAACAGCAATTTGAAATAGACTTTGGTGAAAAATCCATCTTCAGGGTATAACACAAAGTCCTTTGCGAATATGATTTAAGCTTTTCGAAGGTTAACTTGAACCAAGTTTAGTTCTTACAAACTACAAAATAAAAATTTAAAAACACAGATTTCAAATTAAAACAAGTACAAGACCACATGGCTCCATACATATGTAAATATCTTACTACTACCGATTACAAATTCATTCTTGAACTTGACGCTTCTGCCCTGCTTCCGGAACATTTTCTTCGATTATGTCTTTCTTGTCCACACAATGTGCATGACTGTCTCTGTGATGGTTGGTGCTCAATCCAATCCATCTCGTTCCTGAACCGTGTCACTTGGGGTCGCCCTCGCCCCCGGATACGTTCTCGATCTGGAATGATGGTTGGCCCATTGATTTCAGGCCAATACGCCTTGTCACGCGGGGGCCTAAATGGTTGAGAGGCATACATTTTTATAATTGAATTGAGCGACCAAACATCACTGAAGTAATCGAAAGGGGAAATTTTCATGAACATACACGTCGCAAGCACATGTGAGCACGGCATCTTCCATTGTTGAAACTTGTTGCAACTGCACGTACGATTGGTCATGTCAACTGAATGCCTATGATTTCCTTTATATGGGCTTGTCGGATTCATTGGAGTCTCCACCTCGTAAGTTTGTGCCGTGCGGTCAAACTCAATGACCTGGTGACTCGATGCCTTATTCCTCCAGTGTTTGTACTTTTTTATGGCAAACTTGCTCCAATTTCCCCCCGTCTCAATTTTTTTCCGTGCTTCTACGGCTCTGTCATTGAAATAGTTAACGCTTTTGTAAAATGTCATCATAACCGTTCCCATTATGGGCAGGTGCCTAGCTTCTTTTAGGACCCCATTCAAGCTCTCTGAGATGTTTGTTGTTTCTGATCCATAACGCCTACCTCCATCATGCGCGAATGACCATTTCTTTAAAACCAAATCCTCCGTTAGTTCCTTGTAGACCTTTTCCTCGTCGCCGAACTTTTTAGTCTTTTCAAGCTGAGCTTTAAACTTTCGTTTTTGGATTTTCATGGCCGTAACTTTTACTTGGTTGCCCACAATTTTGTTGAACCTCCTCATATAGTTTGCCCCAATGTGACGGGCACAATAGCGATGATAAGCATGGGGGGGTCTCCAAAATGGATCTCCTTTGATGTACGACAATAGACCAGTATGCCTGTCTGAAATTAGACACAATTCTGTTCGATTGGTGACAAAATGTCTGAGGCAGAATAAGAACCACCCCCAATTATCAGCATCCTCCTTCTCCACAATGGCAAATGCAATAGGGAATATTTGATTTTCCGCGTCCTGACTCACAGCAACCAAGATTACGCCCTTGTACTTTCCTGTTAGGAAGGTACCATCAATGCTTATCACAGGCCTGCAATGTTTGAACCCTTCGATGGCCGGCCCAAATGCCCAGAAAAGACGATTGAATGTGCGGCATCCTGATATATTTGTATCTTTCGACACCAAGATGTACTCCGTACCTGGATTTTTAACTTTCACCGCAGCTAAGAAACTTTCGACTTCTGCGTACGACTCATCCCAGTTCCCAAAAATTCTTGCTATAGCAATTTGCTTCGCAGCCCAAGTCTTCGCATACGATGGTTGAAATCCCTCTGGCCTCTCTAAAATCATTGCTTGAAGGACCTTCACCTTCGTGCTTGCGTCTTTTTTCACGATAGGGGCGATAATTTCAGAAATGAACCGTGCGTCAAGATTATGATGATCTTGGGTTACACTCTCCGCAACACAAGTGTGTGGTCCTGCGTATCGACTGATTATCCACTCATCGGCATCCTTACACTTTTTGGCTCTTAGTCGCCACTGACATGGGACCGGGTTCTTGCATTTGTACACCAACATAGTCGGTGACGATGCTGATGTCTTAACCACATTATTCTGTTGCATGCTATACTTCTTCACTGTATTCTGAACCTCCTCTTGAAAAGAAAACCTCGTTTTTTTCAACTCATATTCATTGGTGGATCCGGAAATTTCAGACAGATGGGTCACTTTTTAAGCAAAAACTTAATAAAAATACTCACAATCTAATACAAAAAGATTACTGACATGGGTATTTAGCAAAATTGTATGGTTTGTCTTTGCGATATTTCTACTTCTTAAGACTAGAATGTACTTGGTTTAGCTCTTGGCCTCCTGCTAGGTGCAGGTTTTCAAGATTCCCTTCTTTCCAAACAAAATTGAGTTAAAAAGGAAAAAACACAGCTCTTGGCCTCCTGCTAGGTGCAGGTTTTAGATTCCCTTCTTTCCAAACGAAATTGGTAAAAAGGAAAAAAGCAAACACGATGCCTCTAGAGACCCGTGTCTAATTTTAAATTTATTTTTATTATGGTCTGATAATTTTTGCAATGAATTTTATTTTTATATGCGTAGATGTATGTTTGGTCGTTCGGGCCCGAGTTCGTGAGCCATAGAGCGAGAGTGTTATGTACTTCTTCACTGTATTCTTAATGGGTGAACCTCCTCCTTTGAAAAGAAAACCTGCCAATAAAGAATCTTCTTTTAAACTCATATTCAGTGGTGGATCCGGAAATTTCGGACAGATGGGTCACTTTTTAAGCAAAAACTTAATAAAATACTCACAATCTAATACAAAAAGATTATGCTCCCGTTCATGAAAAAATATGATGAGAATAAAAAAATGAAGGTACTAGTGTTTTTATATTTTCAATAGATTGTTTATTAAATATTTATTTGAGTATTCCTAGCAAAATTGTATGGTTTGGCTTTGATCGATATTTTTTCAATTTCGGTTGGATCTTGAGAAGTAAAAGCTATTAGACTAGATATATCCTATGTACTTGGTTTTTAGCTTTCTTGGCCTCCTGCTAGGTGCAGGTTTTCAAGATTCCCTTCTTTCCAAACGAATATTTGAAATTGAGTTAAAAAGGAAAAAAGCAAATAGCAGTACTGAGCCTCGCACACACGACCCCTCATGTGGGAAACCGAACACCTTACTACTTGATCTAGCCGCCCATAGTAATCTAATTTGGGTAGTTTTTTTATATATTACTTCCTGTTTTGATTCACATAAAAAAAAAATCCTTATAATTTCAGGTGGGTCACTGTGCCTATATTGGATACGCCCCTGTTCATATTGTTTCAGAGGCAGCTGCACATTGGTTGTTTCATGGTCACATGAACACCCAATAATTTTTTCTTTGCTCATAATACATATAATAATTATGGGTTAACATTTCTTTGAACACCCAACTCAAATATTAATGAACACCCAATTCTAATATTCTTGAACATCTAACCCAAATATAATTCAACACATAACTCAATCAAGTGAACACTCAATCACAACCTAATTACAGCTCATCAATTTAGGTAATTCATATTTGAACATCTAACGATAAAACTCACAATCCTAATCGAAAAAATATTGAAAGAAAAGCGAAAAAGAAGAATCTATTGGTTTAAATATCATGCTCTACGTTCTCTATCCATCTTTATTGTTGATGCTCTAAAAAAATCTCATCACGTCATCCTAACAAACAACGTACTTTCGAAAATGTTGGCCCCAATGTTCTCGCTATAATTTTTTTCAAAAGAGTTTTAGTAGATTAATACGCCAGTTAAACATTGGCACAACATGTGAGAATTTTTCTAGGACAATTGCAAAATTTAACTCCCACCATTTTTGGAACATTGTCTACTGCGCAACACGACAACTTCCAAAACAAATATATTTTTTGTTTAAAGATTTAGTATATGTATGTTATGTTATCATTCTCTTCGTGGTTAATTTGGGGAAATAAAGGTTAAGTTTTTTTTCCCACACCGTCTATACTAATATATACTTCATCTAGTAGAGTAACAAAGTTAAGATAATTTCTGAACACCCTAATACAAATTCTTGGAGCCGCAACTGTATTATTTCACATTGTACTAAAAAAATGACTTCATCAAATTTCGAGTAATAATAAATACCTGTCCCTTAAATAGCTCACAATGTCCATCCCACCCAACGTGACTCTTATTAGGCATTTGCGGACTAGGGTCCACGATATTCGTCCATGTGTCATCAGTGAACATGGAACTTGGCGTCTCAAACTCAGGAATCTCGTGTTCTTCGCGGTCCTCAGCCTCTAAACCCTCATCAACATCCTCTTCGGAGCTTTGTGAGACCTCATCGTCATCTCCAAGATTATTGTCAAATGCGCTATCGTGTTCCACGTAGTCGTTGTGTTGCTCGAAGATGGTGGAATCGTCATGCATGTCATATGCAAAGCATGTGTCGTCGCTTAAATATTGTTGTTTAGAAGGATCCCTTTCATTCGGCCTATGAGACCATTGAGTGGAACGATGGATAGGGAGACTATTGGACTGTGATCCCCTGACTTCTTGTCTGAAATTATTATCGTCAAGAACTTCCGTGTACAGAGTAGGGGTGTAACCAGATATGCCGTCAGCAACATCGAATATTATATTGACGCCATTATCGTCAACGACTTCATGCCCCAACGTATGTATACATTGTGTGAGGGAAGCTAAGAGTTGGATAGGCATATGTTATTTTCATCATCGCACTCGGCAATCTTCCTGGATTACTAATAAATTGCCTCAAATCCGTGAGAGTTATCCCACGTGGTGTCGATAATAATATAACAGTACCCCCCGCGTACGATGGACCATTTGGCTGCTGGACTACCTGACCACCGACATGTACACACATTATACGTTCATTACAAGAACTGGCCATATTTTTGCGAGTAATGAAAATAAATATCGGATTCTGATTACTAGATGAGAGGATCGCTTTTATACTAAAACAGCATAATGCACATACCATATGCATAATGCACATCCCATATGCGTGATGCACATACCATGTGCATGACGCATATGTCATGTGCGTGATGCATATCACATGTGCATGACGCAATAAATCTGGCCCCCCATGCCCCCCCTGCCATGGCAGGAGAATCTATGCAGGAGAATCTATCAGCTTTGAATACGTATGTGCATCATGCATATGGTATGTGCGTGAGGCAATATTTCTGGCTCCCTCCTACAATGGCAGGGGAATCCGACAGGTTTGAATCAGACATACTACTGTTCTTTGAATCAGGCTTATTACTGTTCAATACTATTACACTTTCCAACCGCTTTGCATCAAATTTATCCTATATGCATCACGCATTGTGTAATCTTGACCTTATCCCATTCATTAATTTTTTACTCCACTTTTTTTTTTTTTGCTCCAATAAGTAAAAATGAGTTATTTGCGCACAGGGGGGGTGCAAATCCAGGATTTCAGCCTCGCGCACGTACTATGGTTAAGCCCACGTTTTGCTAAAAGTCTGAAATGTACAAACAACTCTTTTTTTTTTAACCAGATAATCTGATTTTTTGTAAACGTTTTTTTTTTTGGGGGGTTAATATAACTGTCGTTCCAAAATAAACAGAAAAAATAAAAAATTTCAGTTTGGGAACAATATTTTAAAAATAATGAGCGGTTCGGATCATATTGGTGGGCCCAATAAAAGTATATGTGCAATATATGTGTACAAATATATGTGTCCTTAGCATTGTTGTTTAAAATCATTAATCGCAAACACGACTACTTGTCAATTACATATACTCAAATGACAAAAAGAGTCGATGAATCAATTAATGCCAGAAAACAGCTTGTGATGCTACAGATATTGCACTCCATGTTACGGAGAGAAAAAAAGGCCAATGCAAACACTCTATTCAACTCAACAACAGGAGGTTATAATGAGCATAAGCGAATCTTTCATACGGATCAATGAAAAGTGACATATGTACAGAGCACAAGAAGACATTAAGAAGACAAAGACAACGTGCAAAGAACAACTAGCAAGAAAAAGTTCTGCCAAAAAAATTGTCCAGCATTCCGTCATACCCAATGTTGCATCGACAGATGGGGCATAGTTGAAGGTCTTGCCCAGTCACAGCAAGTCTGGAAAATAGACAATAAGCAACTCATATGCAGATTAAACCTTTCTTTGGTAGAAAGGAATCTGGCAATAACATTTACTTTTTTTTTTTTTTTTTTACCGGCAGATGTTCTCTTTGGAGAAATGTTTTCTATATTTCCTAGTGTTTACCGGCAGATGGAACGTCGCCCTTCTTTCAGTGGATTGGCTACCCTCCATAGCTTCTCTTCTTCTTTTTCTTCCTCTTTTACATCCACCGAATTTCGCTCAGTTCTTGGATTTGGGAGAGTAGGAGAAGGCTCTTGACAAGATTCTCTCTTGTTCGTCGGGCAAGTCATGTGGGCAGCAGCTGCCCGGAGCAGGCCGTGATTTTTTTTGTAACTTTGAAGGATCACTGCATGCAATTTCACCGACCCGAACCGAACCAACCAAACCGAACCGAACCTATAGATTTCATATGAACAATTTATGGAAAATATATATAAATGGTTCTCTAGTTTTATTCGAGTCTCATTTTTCTCTTCTAAGTATCAATTACAATTCTTTTGACCTTTAAGTTTAATTTTCATAATAAATTGGTTCAATTGATAACTTCTTGTCAATCAAACTGAACAGAAAAAATCAGATTGATGGCAGTTTGAACGTTACAGTTCATACCAAGTTGGTCTAAATGATGACGTCTATCCTCAATCTGATTTTTTCCATCCAGTTTGGCTGACAGACGTTTATCAGTTGGACCAACTCGATACAAAAACCAAACTTGAAAGTCAAAAGTGTTGCAATTGATACTTGGAAGATAAAAATAAAACGTGGGTGAAACTAAGAGGACAATTTCTATAAATTTGCCAAAAATTATTCAGTGTCTGAGACACTGTCATGCTCCAAACTCTTTTTTTGCTGCCACGTGCTGTCATAATTTTTTTTAACGATACATTTGTGTGGGTCCACCACAAAGTAGTGGAGAGCCTATACAAATATATGATAAAGAAGAGTTTAAGGCATTACGCTACTTGGTGCCCCATGGGCATGGGTCCTTTACAGAAGTTGTTTTTTTCCTCAATTTTTAGGACTAATTTTCTTGGCCGCAAAATAAAAAACTAAGCGGTTTTTAATTTTTAATTGGTTCTAATTCTTTATGCTGATCTGCTAAGACTTATTAGCTGGTAAAATTCCCTTGCAACATTATGCAAGAATTTCGTTGTTTTTTCTCTTTCATTTTGGGTTTTTGTTATTATTTGCTGTACTATTAGAAATGTGAAATTTATATGTAATCCGTGAATAAAAACTAGAAGTGACATTTGACTATTGAATTGGTTTAGAACCAGACCGTAAAACTTTTGGTTCGGACACAAATTATATTTTTCTTAGAACGATAACTTGCGATTCGATCCTTGAATTTCTAAGTATCCGAATCAATCCGGATCGTGCACAACCCTACCTGACAGTACTACTTATCGAGACTGGCTTTTTTTTAATGGGTCACTAAGCCATTTTGTTGATGATTAAACAAAAAGCACTTGAAAAACTCCCACTCCAATCACAAACGAACCACCAATAAGATTTGACGTGTTGGAACCCAAGTCACATAATCGTTTAAAATGAGTTTCACTTGTGTTCTCAATCTATGTCAGAACCCCAGTCACATAATCATTCAAAATAAGTTTCGCTCGCGTTCTCAATCCTTGCTTTGCGTTCACGCTCTTAATTGTCGCACTCACGAATTATAGTAGTTTGGGTGATTTTTGAAAGATGCTTTCACGCTCACGCTTCCGCATCTCCTCACACATTATGTAACTTATATCGGAAGAAAGCGTTTCAACTTAGCTGAATGCTAACCGGTCCGTATAATTTCAACTATCATCATTCTACAAGCTAAACAACTATCAATTAACTGATTGTCATATCCCTGTGATGATCAGATTACATATTTTTCAATTTTAATAGCTCAAATGGAACACAAAATCAATTACTGCAAGTCAACCAAAAAAAAAAGTCGATAAGACTCTTCCCATACATATTTGGCACCAGTATTGGGCTGGAATCAAAAATCAAAACTAACACGGGAGAGAACTTGAGTGGTAAACATGTGAGTTACTGGTTGAGAAAACAAAATACAATAACTGTTCAAATGGTAAGGTACAAAATAAAAATATAGCCGGGTATAAGCAGGGGTTAAGAGCCTACCAGAAAACTGATAAACATCTTTTCTTCTTTAGCGCTGAAGCAAAAATAATACCAATAGAATCGAATCGGCAATAACCCCCACAACCTAACCACCAGCATTACTACACCAGCATTTTCCGGATTGCAACCAAACACAAGAAACTGATTTTTATGAAAATATTGTCCACTTCAAGAGAGAGAGAGAGAGGGGACCATTAATATTACAAAAGTTTTGGTCATAATATTGTCCACTAAACTTATATGCAGTCAAACATGTTTTAAACGTAGATGTAGCAGCTTCATTTTGCGAACTTTTGATGGGATATATTTGCTGCGAACATTTGTTGCTCCTGTTGCCAAAATATGCTGCTTCAAATCTAAATAGATAAGGAAAAAAAATATTAGAAGGGATTTACGGTGTATGCTATAATATTAAAACGTAGGAGTTTATGAAAAAGTTAAAAGGGATTTATGTTGTCTGATAGGGGACACGTATTGGACACGCGTATCGGATACATGTCCGCTAGGAAATGCACCAGGGTGTATAGTCCTTGGGTTTGGTGAATTTAGACCCGTGTAAGTTCATTCTACGTAAAATCGGACAGAGTTTCGTTTATATGTTGGGCTATCCCGACGTCTAAGCGTCTCAAAGAAATAGCAAAAACAACAATAAAATCATTCAACGTCCACACTGTTCCATTTGCCATCCTAATTACCATTACAATTGTAAAAATTCCACAATCAAAACCCACGCCGGGTTATACTAATTCTCAGCAACACATCATTTAGTTTAGTCAAATTTGGCAACTAACTCATATTTTCAGCAACTATAGGCACATATTGCAGCACTTTAAGGCATGTTTTCAGAATATGCATCAATTCGCAGCATATCCTAATAGTTCCTACGTGTAATATATAATTCATGCCCCTTCCGATGATTTACAGCTGCTACATAAATGATTTCGTCATCCAAAAGACAGTTTTCAGCAATCAATTCACCGTTACAGCACCTATAATTCATGTTTTCAGCATTCTAAAACCAATTTTCTGCACCTAAACAACCACTCAACTCTAAAGTTGCATTTCCAACAACTAAGCTTCAGTTTCCAGCATAAATTAGTAATTTCCAGCATTTATCCATCAACGTACTGCACCAAAGTGCATTTTTCAGCGCTCATATTTCACAATTTCAGCAACCAGTTACAGTTTAGCACTCAAAAACAAATTCAGCAACTAAGCAACGTACCTGTATGTCAACCTCTGGCCCTACCCCTAGCCTTACCTCTACCCCCACCTCTACCGCTTGTAGCATCAACGATCTTGTCGTGGTTAGTGTCCCCATGCTTCTTGAGAAGATGTCCTCCAGTACCACAATGTGGAGGCCTAGATACACGTGTAGTCCTACGTGGCCCATCTGGGAGAACATGACCTCCACCTTCCATGTCAACTTCCTCCTCCTCCTCCTCTCCCCCCTCCTCCTCTGGTGTCTCTACGAACTGAATTACTCTCTCTGTAAGTTGTGTGACTTGGCCTACTGAATCCCCATCCTGCGACTCTACTATCCTTTTCCTCTTCAGAAGCGACCTACACTCAGAAATGGTCTCTCCACCACCAACAGTGGATATCTGCATGTTGGCCCAATAAAAGTCAGACGGAGTATACAATTGTGAACCCCTTGCCCCAGCCGTTGGTGAGTAGTTAAGTAATGGACTCTTGGAGACCCCATCCATATTTAATAACGCTGAACTGAATGGAGTGGAAAGCTCAGAAGGGTGCACTGGTCCTCCTAAACTACTTGTTGCAACGGGTTCCTCGTATTGGTAGTCTGCGTGTGTATCTTCAGGAGGACCCTGATGCTGGTGCTGCGGTAGAGGCTGGTTCTGTTGGTGGACCCTTGCTTCTGCCTGTAAATGGGGGTCCATATGGTCATAGTCCTCATCAAATTCCTCCTGTTCTTGTGGATCCCATATCTTGTGCTCAGGAGCAATCTTTCGGAATAACTTCTCTTGGAATTTCAAGCACTCGACCCCTTTTTGTGCCATTGACTGAACCGCCTCAGCAGAGAGGTTTGGCATAGAAAGCCTCTCAAATAATTGCATCTGCATTACAATGTATTTTAAAAAAAGTTGCATACATGAAAGTAAATGGAAGATTAAAAAGAGTAATATCATCATATATTACCGCTGTGTATGTAGTTGCACCCATCTTACTAACAAAACGTAAGGTAATCCTTTCGTACCAATCTAGGTACGGGTCGTCAGCGGGGTAGACAAGAATGTCAGGATTGGTAATGTTGACAATACTGTTGGCCCTATTATTCTACAAACGTATCGGCTTGCTCCAGTTCTTCACACCATTCCTAAGATCCATACCGTGAAACTCCCCTAGAGACTTAGAAGGGGGGGGGGATGGTTTGTCTCCCTCCAAACTGACGCAACACCCGCTCTGGCTGGTGCTGCTCAACATGAGAGAACTGGATGAGTGGGACACTTGCCATCCAAACACCTCTTCCGGCACTACAAAATCTTGGCAAAGATTGGATCAAGTCCTCAGAGTACGGCTGCCACACCACCAAGAAAGCAAAATTTTAAAAAAACATAAGCAACTAAATCATAAGTACTCCCTCCGTCCTAAATTGTTGGTATGATATGAAAAAACGGGTAATTTTTTGCTCCAAAATTGGATATGTTCGTGCATATTTTTTAAGAACTGTAATTTGGTTTTAGATTTTTGTAAAAATTATACACGAAATTACTTTATTTATGATCCACAAATCACAAGTTTTTTCGTAACGGACCAACAATTGGTGACAAATTAACAGAAAGAACCTTAAAAAATAACCTCGTCCGGCCTCTGCACGTCTAAAGAGAACCGGTAATGTCCAACAATATGGGTCGGCAAATTCGGGGAGTGAAATTCATCGTCCCACCTACACAATTACAAAATTAATATATCAATGGCATCAAATGATACCAAACAACATTAATATATTAGTGAAGAATAAACATTTCAATAGTAAATGTAAATGACATCTTTAGTTAAGAAATCATACCATCCACTAAGAGGAGAATCATGACGAATGGCCCGCTTCCCATTACGTGCGGGGGCAAGGAAAGGAAAGCGCTCCCAACCCCAAACTTGCAAGAGTACGCACATCCCCCCCAAGTCTTTCGATCCAACAGTAGAGCCGAAGTCTAGGTAATGGTAAAGGGTGGCTAGGCAAGCGCTCCCCCAACTGTAAGTACCGGCAAGTTGAAGGTCGTCAAGCAAAGACAAGAAGTACAGGTGGACATGGGAACTAGATTGGTCCGACAAAACTATGCCACCTATAAGTTGTAGAATGTAACCCCGAGCTTTTCTCAATATCGTGACTTCGTCATCTCCCTCATCGACCTTTCCGTTAAAGTTATCACGCAACCATTTCAAACTAACCTTAAACCCACTCATAACTTCTCCCGGTGGATTCAACCCTAGTAGACGATCGCATAATTCTTTTTTCTTATCATCGTCAAATCTTGAGTCCCCCGTAACTGGTCTACCATCAACTGCGAGACCGGTAATTATTTCCACATCTTGTAGGGTTACAGTGGCCTCGCCTGAACGCAAATGGAATGTGTGAGTCTCTGGCCGCCAACGCTCAATGAGTGCGGTGATGAAAGCACGGTCCAAAGTTATAAACGGCATCTCCAAAATTCCACCAAAACCAGCTTGGTATATCAACTCAACAATGCGGGGTGAAGGCCGCCCCAATTGTCGTAAATTGTTATCATTGCGACGAGATATCAATGTGACATTTTCAACTTTAGAATCCCCCTGAATAACATTGTAACTTGTGCTTTACTTTTACGAATACTCCAAATTCATTACAACAAATTCATGTTATAAGACATAGTAAGTTATAAGATAATGACTTCTTACATAGCCTTCCCATACAGCACGAGAACGGTGTTGTTTCTGTAGCACAAGCAAGGAGCCGTCAATAGGCCCCGGATTAATACTAAAGCCATCCATGATATAACCTGCAAGTACGAAAATTATTATCATAAATCCAGCCATGAAAAATATGCATTAAATCTTCATTACTAACTATAGCCTTCATCTACGCAAAAGTCAGGTCATGAAGAATATTACTGAAACCACTACGCCAGCCTAATAAAATGTAAACCAATTTAACAGATATGGATTGAAAGCCAATGAAAAGTACAACGGTGATTTATGAACTTTAGTTTTGGACTCAACTTGCCTTGTTTTGTCATGTTTGATATTAATTCTTAAAAGAAAGCAAACAAACAATTTCCCAATCATGACAAAGACAAGCAAAACTTTCAAAGAGGAATCCTAACAAAGCTACCAACGTTAGCAACCTCATCACACATGGTCACAAAAAATTTCCAGGTTCAACATAAATATTTCCTCACACTCACATGATATAACTCTGTCACCACTAGCCTCATTTTACACTTAGAAAACAAACTTTTCTTAGGGTTAGCCAAAAGTATTCTCAGCCATGGGAGAGGTAAATTTACCCTTCATGCCAGGAAGTGAGAGTATTGAAATGTAAGTTATATTATAGTGGGGCCTCCCCTATGAGCCTGCCCTGCATTGAAGGGCCAAAGAAAAATCGCTGGAGCTAAGTAAACGACCCCAACCAAGTTCGTGGGCACATCAAGCTTCTGCGGCCTTATTTTTTTGCAAATGTAGTTCTTTTTTGGCCAAAAGGAAAATACTCATACACACACACTCAAATGGACGGGCGGGAAGTTTGAGATGCCGGACATATATTTGACACAGATTGTTTATGGTCGTCCGTTACATGGGCCCTCCAAAACAATCTCGAGGATGATGTTTGACTTTTTTTTGGAAAGTTTATGATGTTTGATTTGTCTTGGTGGGGGTTTTGATTCTAGCTACATTAGTTTGATACTGAACTAGGAGGATTTCTTGCTTTAATATTTGCAGTTTATTTCTTGGAGTGTCAATTGATTTCTTTTCATGGCAAAAATGGATGCAAGGCCTGTGAATGAAAGATATGGTATTCTTAGTTCCAAAGTTTCTGCTTACTTCTCTTTAGTTGTGAGGAAAGTCCATAATGACCTATCAAAGTTAAAGGTTCCAGTTGATGATATATATTGTCACAGGAAGAGGCACAAAGTTTTGCCCACCGCCACCAATCTCAAGGACCAATCCCACTATCCACTAGCAGGAGACCAACTAAAGTCAAGGCAAATCCCCGTTTGTCTTGGTTCTGAAATTGTGTTGCCCGGGACATATTTTCTTTGTTGCTAGCAGGAATCAATGTGGGCTTAATGCAACTATCCATTGACTGTACGCCATTGTCGAAGGGACACTTTAATACAACAGACACGTCTTTTCTCCCTTAGCCCTCGAGCAATCTCAGCCCACTGGATATTTAACCACCAGTTGGTAAAATACGATCGTACAAAAAATGAACAAAAGGTTCATCTCAAGAAAGCGGAAAAGGTGAATAACCTTTGGGTTAATTGATTGTACTCTTAATCTGTGACAATGAAGACCTCAATCTTCCTTGGTGAAGAATAAAAAAAGAAACCAGTAACAATGACGATTTTATAGGTCAACCCTCCAAAAAAGAATCAATACCTATAAGATTACATAACCTACGGGGAGAGAGGGCAGGGCCGGCTCAAGATTTTTGGGGGCTTGAAGCGAATTCCTATAGTGGGCCCTTGAACATTTTGCACAAAAAAAAGAAGCAAACTAACAAATACATCCAAGACCCGCGAAATCAGTAATATCTAATTGTTGTTTAATACAATCCCGAGCAAAGAAAAGGCTATACTTGAAAGCATTCAACTAAAAAAAATTATGATAATTTATTCCCGTGCAAGAAGCATATTTAAAACAATGAGTCTTATTTTGACTCCCTCATGAAAAGCAAACAAGTAGTAAGTAGTGAGTGGTATGAGTATGTGTTTCCCATTCCACATCGCCTGTGTAGAAACAAAAACACTCCAAAAGAGGCTATAGCTTATAAATGCCCACGTAGTTCAAAGTCTATACACTTCGGAAAGTTCAAACTAGAATTCTCTTCCTATTCGGTGGTGGACCTACAGCCCCATGTAGTTTATAGTATAAATCTATATGGATGGAATACTAGAGTTCAGGGGCCCTAGTATGGTTCACAAATTGGGGGGCCGGAAGCATATGCTTCCTTCGCCTGCCCCATGAGCCGGGCCTGAGAGAGAGATACATACGTATATACATACAAGATACATACGCATATACATATGAGATACATACGCATATACATACATACATACCTACGGACGGAGAGAGAGAGAGAGAGAGAGAGAGAGATACATACATGCCTACGGGGAGAGAGAGAGAGAGGGACTTACAGTCAGAGGGAGGAGAGAATGACAAACGGCGACGGAGATCAAAGAGAACGGCGAACGGCGACGCAGAGTACGGCGATCTACGATCGCGAGAATGGAGAGGGAGAGGAAAGACCAGCGTATGCAAGACGCATACTCTTTTTGGAATTTGATTTTAAACCCTAACGCATATCTAATGTGCATCACGCATATCCAATGTGCGTGATACACGGTGGATATCCAGCTGGCCCGGCTCGTATATGCCAGCGCAGATAATGCACATCGGATATACGTGATGCACATGGGATGTGCGTTTTGAACTATTTTTAAAAATAGTTTGAAAAAAGGTATATTTTGGCAAATAGTTATTTGAGAAAGCATAAATCGATAAAAATCTCTAAAGTTTACTGTTGACTTATAAGAAATGCAAACACATGCAGATATAGAAGATCGAACTGGTCATTCTTCTCCACTTTTCTTTTTGTTTGTTTTCTTTGGAGTTTTCATTCAGGGATCTATTTTAGGGTTTTTAATCTGGGTTCTCTATTTGGGATTTTTTGTTTTGTTTTGGGATTTCAATTTTGCTATTTCAATGGAATGATGTTGCACCTCCTGTGAAATTCTATTGCACTTTATTGTGAAACTTATTGCCCCCAGTAGAATAAGTTGAGTGGCAATGGTGGGAGATGGGTTTTTTGAAAAACGTAAGTATTGCTCCATCAGTCACATAATGTTGCACCTTGAGTGAATTATTATGGATTGGATTGCCCTCATTCAAGGGAGGGGAGAGGGGTATGAAAGGGAAATGATAACGATTTTAATGACCTCTCATTTTTTCATGAAAAATTGAAGGAATTTTGATTTTTTGAATTAAATTTTGTAGAGAAAGAATTTAATTTAGACTAATATTTTGAGAAGAAAGTGTAGTTGTATTTGAAAATTTGGGTATAGTACTTTTTTGGTGAATTTCTTGGATGAAAATTTTGAGCGAGAACTTCATTTTTAGTTTAAATTATTGAGGTATTGTGTAGGGACAAATAAGAATTTGAAAAAATAGTGTGGAGGGAATCAAAAATTAAGATAATATGGTGGAAATTTTAAAATTTGAAAAAATAATGTGGCGGGAATTGAAAATAATTAGTGGTATGGTATTTTACTGATTTTAACTATCGTTTACTGAACATTTCGATTGATTTTTTTATACAACACATTGTGGGTATGAAAACACCAATTTATGGTGTTGTCATAACAAATTTGGTTATATTACTGAATTTGTGGTATTTTAGACATGTGTTATTACGGAATATATTATGAGTAACCTGGAATATTTTAATTAATTTCCTTTGGTACGACACATTGTGATAAGAAAACGTAAATTTATGATATTATCATAACAATTGTGATTTGTTATACAATTTGTGGTATTTAAATATATTTTCTTTTAATACGACACGTTGTGTTAAGAAAATGACAATTTTAGGTGTTGTCATAACAATTGTGGTTATTTTATAAATTTTGTGGCATTTTACAAATATTTTTGGCTTAAGTATAACAATTGTTGATTCTGGTACGACATATTTTGATTTTGTTACAGAATATCATATCAGTCAATTTTTTTTTGGTACAACTCATTGTGGTAAGATAATGACAATTTATGGTGTTGTTATAACATTTGTGGGTAGCATTATTTAATTTTTGATATTATACGCATATATTTGGTTAGGGTACAAGTATTATGGATTCTGGTACGAATAATTATGGTTACATAACAACAATATTTTTTAATTATGAGTAACCTACTAATGACCTGTTCAACAGGTAAATTTTAAAGTACAAGTCGTAACTAGAATCATAAATATGCATTAGAAAACTAAAAATCGGCATAATGAAAATCACAAATTGTCATAATTTAGACGTACGGTATACCCTGTGTACCATAGCTTCCTCCTTTCCAATACCATGTCCATGACTTGATAATGAAAAGGCCCAATGGCCACTGTCTGCTAATTCCCCCATAAAGATTTAGGAGAACAGTAGATAACGTACGATTGTCTGATCTATGTAATACCGAACCATTTCATCAAAATGCATTTTACCTTCCTTTGATGCAGCGTCTTTTTTGTGTTTTTCTCCTGCAAAATACCTTAAAATGCATTTTCCCTCCTCTGATGTACATGCTCTAACACGAAATTGCTAACAAGTAATTGAAACTGTTGGGCAGTCTGAGATTGAGAAAGCGGTTTCGGTGTTATGTGGCACGTATAGCGGCCCTTGATTTTGTTTGGTAAAGGTGCTGCTATTGCCAGAGCTGAGAATGGATTAAAGAAGCTGGTAGAGACTACTGGGATTCCATTTTTGCCGACTCCCATGGGGAAGGGATTGTTGCCCGACACCCACGAGCTTGCTGCGACAGTGGCGAGGTTGCTAGCCATTGCTAAATGTGATGTTGCACTCATAGTTGGTGCAAGGCTTAATTGGTTGTTGCATTTTGGGGAGCCGCTGAAGTGGTCGAAAGATGTGAAATTCATCTTAGTGGATATAACCAAGGAGGAAATTGAGCTGTGAAAACCCTGTTTGGTTTTGGTTGGAGATGCAGCAAAGGTTGTGGAGATGATTAATAAGGAGATTAAGGATGACCCTTTTTGCTTGGGGAAAACTCTCCCTTGGGTTGAAGCTATACAGAAGAAAGCGAATGAGGACGTGTCGAAAATGGAGGCTCAGTTGGTGAAGGACGTTGTGCCGTTCAATTTTCTGACACTGATGAATGAGAATTATTAGGGATGCGATTTTGGGAGTGCGTAGTCCTGCTCCGATAGTTGTTTCTGAAGGGGCAAACACGATGGATGTTGGTAGGTCTGTGTTGGTTCAGACGGAGCCTAGGACTAGGCTTGATAGTCAAATGGGGGACAATGGGGGTTGGTCTTGGTTACTGCTTTGCTGCTGCTGTGGCTTCACCTGACAGGCTTGTGGTTGCAGTCGAAGGGGACTCTGGGTTTGGATTTAGTGCTAGGAAGTTGAGGTTGTCTCCGTACTTGTCTATTGTCTATACATCTATATTTTTTTGCCTTCTGACAATGCAAAATCATATATCTTGCATCATAGCGTATTGGCCTAGAGTTGGAAACACAATGCTGTTTGTCTTGTTGAATTCTTAATTGCGCAGTTGTTACACCAAAATGTTACCCTTTGCATTTCTTGCTGTAAGAAGTGTAAGTATTCAGTTTCCGAGAAGCTACTTCCATGCGCACTAAGAGATGGTGGCTGTGAACTCAGAAATGTCTCGATTTGTCTTAATGCTCAAACAGATATGTCTTGATTTGCCGCTGCTAGAAAATAGTTGGTATTGGTTCACTTTCATCCTTAGCATGATTTCGAACAATGAATTCTTGTATGTTTTTTATTGCTGATGCAGCTTTAGCGTACTAATATCTTTCCCCTTGCTTGTTCCCCATTTCCATCTATTGTCCAAATCTTCATTTTGAGGGAGCCTGTTAATTTTGCTGAATAATCAGTTCTTGTCATCCTTCATGATTTGGAACCAAAAAGTGCCATTAAGTTGTGTTGGCATTAATGATTACAAGTTTCTCTTCACCACTGTAAGTTTTGAGGTTAAGTTATTGGCATTTCTTAGCCGACTATAATTTGAGTGCTTCATGAAATTAGGGCCCGTTCTAGAACTTGAATAAGTACTTATTTTTTGTTCAACAATAAGGCTTGTTCCACAAAAATAAGAAGGTACTTATTTTTTCAGAATTTATATAGGTACCAATGGGCGCCGGGGAGGGAAATTGTACCGACGGGAGCGCCGGGCCATCTCCGGCCACCGGACGGCCGATCCGAGCCATCCAAAAATTCTATAAAAAAAAAACCGAGGGGGTTTGCGCGGGAATTAACGGCATCCGAGGTGTGTAAGATGCTTGATCCGAGCACCCCTTTTTCGTGTCGGATCAAGCACCCTACACACCTCCGATGCCGTTGATTCCCGCGCAAGTCCACTCGGTTTTTTTTTTATAAAATTTTTGGACGACTCGGATCGGCCGTCCGGTGGCCGGAGACGGCCCGGCGCGGCCGTCGGTACGATTTCCCTTCTCGGCGCCCATTACTCATAGCACAACTCCTTATTTTTTAAGAAGGCAATTTCAAGCTCAAAAATCATGTGTTTACGCAAATAATTTTCTTATCAATGTGGATATTGTTTGATAGATCTCATTGAGATCTTTAATATGGTGCAAAAAAAATTGAATTTTTTTTATTTACATTATTTTTGAGTTTGAAAATGTAAAAGGGACTTTTTATTTGGGTTTTGTGGAACAAAGGTTCTTATTTTTGAAAAAGAAGTTTAAAATAAGTACTTATAAAATAAGAAGGGTTCTGAAGCGGGGCCTTAGTCATTTTCAGCCAGACAACAATCTTTTGGAACATAAACATGTCGTTGTACTTGAAAATATAATTATTGGATTCTATTTACTTTTATAGTTACTAAATTTAGGTTCAGTTTGAGGAATAAAAAATTCTGCAAACATAGCAATGATTCTTCTGGTTTGGACAGAACATATGTGGCAGTTTGTTTTGAGTTGGATTAGGTTTCAGCATCAGCTAAAAAAATGGCAGGCAATAGGTTTTGCAGTCATGAATATTTATAGTCTTTGTCTGCCTTGGTCAGTTCTCCAAATTGCAGATAAAGCCATTGTCCTAAGTTAATAAAAGGTGACAGATATTTTATCTTCCTTTATTGGTGCTTAGGAAGTAGATGTAGATGGTGAAGTGAGGGCGAGGAGCTTTTTCCCCGACTGTGATTTGTGTTCTTTTTCAAGTCTCTTGTAGCATAAGCCATTAGAATAGATAGTTTGAACTACTGGTTTTGTATTTCCTCCATTCATTGAAGTATTCATGTGGATTACTAAGAAACAACTGTTTATCCCCTAAGAGTGGTTAGAGGTTGAAGGAAAGCTGGAACAAAAAACTGGACAATGATTTCGTCATTGGGGGTAGCGGATGTATACGTGTACTGTAGCTACCAGCCTTTAAGGCAGTGTGTTTTTGGGCTGGTCTCTCAACCTTGATGTGAGGGGCTTAACCACTTTATCTGTACGGTAGTTTCAAGCTGAACTGAAGCTTCATTGCTGAAGAACTGGCAACAACTTTAGGAGGATTCGGTCAAAAAAAAAAAAAAAAAACAGAAGCTTTAGGAGGATTCAAAAGCATGCCAATCTTATATCTTTTGGTGTACTTCTGGGAAACATATGTAACGTATCCTATTTGAACCAAGCAGGGAGGCTATGCTTTGAATGCTTATTTGTTGGTAGTTGGTACCACATAAAGTCGAAAATTTTTGCTGGCATCGATTCCTTGGGTTTATGCAAGAATCTGAATATGGTTAGGCTCTATTGTCATGCTGAGCTTAGTTATTATGGGTAGTGTTCATATGTCATTTAAGTGCACTCTTAGGATTGCCATTGTGTTCTTGGCTCGGTATGAAGCGGGCCTGTTTCCATTTAAGTTAAATTAGGTGGTTAGTGGCATGAGCATGAACCTGAAGTTCATTTTGTAATATTGAATTCCTAGATAGAGCAAAGCAGTAAAGAAAAATTCATGTTAAAACTTCTGACAGGGATGCAGGGTCATCCCTGAATATATTCATGCTAGGTATGTTACTATGCATCTCATTCCTGACAGTAGTGTTTATCATCTCACCGTAACCACTGTTCTATTTGACAGACTAACTGCAGCAGAATGGTGTATAGCATACATATTAATGAATGGGTACGGTTAGGCATTCAATTCTATCTTGATTATTGAAGTCTATTCAAAGGGAAAGAATTGGTATGTCAGAAATTCACCACCATCTACGTCAAATAACAATGTTGAGATCCAGATGTTCTATATATGCATGGAGTCTCTATGAGAAACTACCGTACTTTATAGCTTTCCAGCCCCGATCATTGAATTTTCTAACGAGGATATTAATTTCGTAGATGGAACCATCTTTAATTATGCATTTTATGTTTTTTGAACTTTTGCAGACATTGGTTTTCTATATCAGTAACCCGTGGTGGTGATAGTTTTCAACAACGGTGGTGTATATGGCAGCGATAGGAGAAGCCCTGAAGAAATTACTGGTCCTTTTAAGGATGACCCAGCACCTACTTCATTTGTCCCTGGTGCAGCTTACCATCTCCTAATTGAAGCTTTTGGGGGCAAAGGTTATCTTGTTGGGACACCTGATGAACTCAAATCTGCTCTTACTGAATCTTTTGCGGCCTGGAAGCCAGCTGTGATAAACATCACGATAGATCCATATGCTGGAGCTGAAAGTGGGAGACTTCAGCACAAGAAATGAGGTAGGCAGTAGGCTCGAGCTGGAAATTTGATTTGCGGACTGTATGCGACTATGTTCAATAATGTGAAATTACGAGTTTTGATAATAATTTTTTACTTTTTTGCCATAGAAGTTTGATGCAAAACTAACAAATGCAATATTTTTTTTGAATAAATATAAAGAAAAAAGTTTCTTAACTTTTTAATCCAAACCCACCAAAATAGTTACAAACCTGCTCTAGCCACAAGCGACGCCACACTTAGGGTGACCCCATGGAATTTTTTTTTAAACTATTGCTATATTGAATTTTTTGCAAAACTAATAAATGACGCATTAAAGTTTAATGTTGACACCACACTAGAAATTTTTTCAATCTTGGAACACCACAAAAAATTTAACTGACAAAATAAAAGACGAATGAGCTAAACCCAGCTACTTTTGAAACACCACAAAAAATGCTTGTTTGAGTTTTAAATGTACTATAGATGTTCTTGTTAATTAATAATAGCACTCCAAGGGTTTGACCTAGTGGTCGAAGCTTGAGATTTAGGATTTGCTCCTTCTTGAGCTGGCTCTTAGGTTTCAATCGTCTCAGGGTGTAATCAACTTTTATGCGGCCACTCCATGCAGGGCTATGCCTCGGCTTTAATCGTACTCGCTGACAGTGGACGGTGGGATTGGGTCGCTAGGAATAAGTTGACGTGCGCGTAAATTGGCTCAGCTCGATCGAGTTGTCAAAAAATTTACAATTAATTAGTAAGAGTATTGAGGTTTATGAGTGACCCCCCATGTCCCGAAACTCCTGGAGTTGCCACTGGCTCTAGCAAAAAACAATATTTGAAGTGGCAATTGTAGTTGGAAGAAAACGATTGCCTATAGAGATTATTTTCAGGATAATTCCCCCAGCCTCCATTGACATGAGTGCACATTCTAATAACTTTTGGCCATTTTTTTTCCCAGTTTCGTTTTTCCTAGATTCATGTCTGGCCACATATTTTGAGTTCAGATTTGAGAAATTGTCAAAGTTCGTTCCGGAATGAATGCTGGGATTTTAGATGCAGCATGCGTTCCATTTTGAAGGGTTCTGTACAAACTGTGCTGAATATCAGAAAGTAAGTTTCTCACTCTCCCTTCTTGGTTCAGTGTTTTCATGTTTCTATTTCTCACATGCTGATTACTTTGTGCATCCTTTTATCTTATTGGTTTTCCTTGTAGCCAACATGAAAAATCTCCATAATCTTAAGTATGCATCCTTTTCCAAAAATGAGTATGTCGTCTTTTTTCTGCATTAGGCTTAGATCAAGAGTCAAGACTAACTTCAATGATTGATCTTGTCTGAGTAATGTTCCTGTACTGCTTTTTTTGTGTCCACCAATAGACTAATTTCATCTGTTGTTTTTACAGTTTTTATGCATATTGAAATGGTCAAGTGGCATATTGAATTGGTCAAGTGGGAAAGTAATAAATTATTGCCACAATTTCAAATCATAAATTCTTCTCTTTTTTTTTTTGTTTTTTTTTTTTTTTTTTTTTTTTTGCTGATGCACCTCTAGTGTACTACCAATATCTTTCGTCTTGCTCATTCCCTGTTTCCATCCTATTGTCCAAATCTCCGTTGTGGTGGAGCCTTTTAATTTTGTTGAAAGGAATGGTTCTTATCATCTTTGATGATGAGGAATCAAATATCGCTTTTAAGTTCTAATTAATGGGAACAATGATAACAAACTTCTCGTCACCATTTAAAGTTTGGATAGTTAAACAACTGGCATTTCAAAGAAGGTCATGATTTGAGCACATCAAAAATGTAATCGTTTTCAGCCATACAAGCATTTTGAAGTACGACGACAATATGTTAATTAGGTTCAGTTCGAGGAATAAAAAACTATGAAAACAGTAAGTTAATTACAATGATTCTTCCGGTGTGGACAAAAAATGTGTAGTAGTTTGTTTTGAATTGCATTAGGTTTCATTATTGGCTAAAAAATGTCTGGCAATAGGGTTTGCAGTCATGACTATCTATACTCTGTCTTGGTCAGTTCTCCAAGTTACAGATAATGCAATTGTCATAAGTTAATGAACGACTCCATCTTTATCTTCCTTTATTGGTGCCAAGGAAGCAGACGTAGATGCTAAAGTGAGGGTGAGGAGTGTTCTATCCGGCTGTGGTTTGGGTTTATTTTCAAGTCTCTCAAAGCATAAGCTGTTCGTCTTGATGGTTCTAACATCTAACTGGTTTTGTACTCCATTTTATACAAGTAGTGAAGTATGTTACTCAGGAAAGAATTGCTTTAACCCCAAAGAGTGGTTTAAAGTTGGTTAGAGGTTGAAGGAAGCGGGATGGAAAACTGTATGATGATTTTGTCGGCAGTGTGCTTCTGGGTTCGTCTCCCAACCTTGATGTGAGGAGCTCAACCACTTGCCTTATCCGCACTGTAATATCAAGCTGAACTGAAGCTTCACTGGCGAATTTGTACTGGCAGCAGCTTTATTCGAAAGCATGCCAATCTTATATGTTTAGGTGTACTTCTGGAACCATATGTAACACATCCTATTCAAACCAAGCAGGGAGGTTGTGCTTTAAATGGTAGTTGGTGGCACATAAAGTTCAAAATAATTGCTGGCATCGGTTCCTTTGGTTCATGCAAGTATACGAATCGTGCTGAGCTTAGTTAATTTGCTAGTGTTCATATGTCATCACACTGCACTCTCAGGATCACCATTTTCTCCTTGGCTGGGTGGAGCATGAACCTGAAGTTTTTTTTTATTTTCGTAATATCGAATACCTAGATAAAGCAAACCAGTAAAGTGAAATCATGTTAATAATTTTGTTGTGGATGCAGGGCCGTCCCTAAACATGTTCCTAATAGGTATGTTACTAACTTACTAGGCATCTCAATCATGACTGTAATGGTTATGTCTTAGCTTCACCACTGTTCCATATGACCTAGATCCACTGCGGCAGAATGGTGTACAACATACATCTAATTGAAGCTTATCATCTCCTAATTGAAGCTTTTAAGGGCAAAGGTTGTCTTGTCGGGACACCCAATGAACTCAAATATGCTCTTACTGAATCTTTTGCGGCCCGAAAGCCAGTTGTGATAAACGTCACGATAGATCCATATGCTGGTGCTGAAAGCGGGAGACTTCAGCACAAGAACTGAGGTAGCCGTAGGCTCAAGCTGGATAGTTGATTTGCAGACTGAATATGACGATGTTCAATAATGTGAAATCCTCAGATCTTGTTGTAGAGTTTTTCTTCTTTATTTCTTTTGAATTATTTGTTTACTAAGAGGTGGTAGAAGAACTCGAATAAATTGTCGAATGAAGGGAGTCCTGTGTTATGAATGTTGTGTGCGAAAGTGAGAGCGGGATCAAGGCCATGATAATTGTACCATATAGAGCTACAGGGTTAATCAAGAATGTTTGGTGAATGATATGGATACCCCCGGGTCTTTATTTTAAGAAAGTATAAGAAAGTGGAAATGGAGTTTTATGTTTTACTATTCTTCTTCTTCTTGTCACATTTTTACCATCCCTTTAGGCCATGTTTGAAAAGTGTATTAGGCCTTGGGATAGGATTAGCAATCCCATTGGCTTTCTAACTCTTTGTTTGGCTGTCAAGCTAGGGATATGATTGAGAAGAAGATGGGATTACTAATCCCACACTGTTCCCGGATTACTAATACTATGGGGTACTAGGTATTAGTAATCCTGTCCCAAGCTCCCTCATGCAAAATGACCACCTTGCCCATAGTTTTTTAACTCATTACCAATAATACCCTGCATTACTACTGCTCTAGTATTACTTTTTTGTTTCTGCTGTGGTATTGCTTCACCTATAGAAATCTGTTGTTGATTCTTATCTCTCCATGATCATTGGTGAAAAAGAAAAAACCAACCACGACAATCATTGTGAATATGTAGTCTGCATTTGTTCATTTTGGTGGCACAAGCGTTATCAAATGGATTGGAGGAATTGGCTGTGAGAATGCGGTCGGCAAAGGTGTAGCTATAAAAGGGTGTTCCACTTTTTTCAAAAAAGTATTTTTTGAAAAAGAAGGTAATTTCAAGCTCAAAAATCATGCGTGTAAAACAAATAATTTTTTTACCGATATGGATATTGTTTGATAGATTTCATTGAGATCTTTTAAATAATGTAAAAGAAATTTATATTTTTTCATTTTCATTATGTTGGAGCTTGAAATTACCTTCTTTTTGGAAAAAAAATTTTAGAAAGAAAGCGAAACGGGGTCTAAGTCCACACTCTCCTCCTATTTCAAACCTTTGATTTGCAAATTGTCCAAAAATTGCAAATTCGTGAGCTAGTCTTCCATGCAATTCCATAGACCAGGTTTTCACCTATGGGTATAATTGGAAAAATGTAATTTGTATCCTATCCCTTGGTGTTCCAATCAAACAAAGGATTGGGATTGGTAATCACAATCCCATGATTTAATCCTTACACAATCAAACACCCACTTGGGATTACACTCGGTATTACTAATCTCATCTCCTCACTAATCCCATCTCCTAACTAATCCCACCTAATCCAACACACTTATCAAACGGGGCCTGACTTTCTGCATATTACTTTCCTCGCTTTCCGCTCGGATCATTGCCTAACCTAGCAATTTCTCATCAATTTTTTTTTCGCTAGGGTAAATTGAGTAGGAGGACATACTACAATAGTTTTTACCATGATAAGGACATAAATATTTTCCTTTAAAGTCTAAAGGACATTATGTCCAAGATTTACAAATAGCCCCCCCAAAGTTGACCGGCGTTGACCATCGTTGACCGGCGTTGACCATCGTTGACCGGCGTTGACCATCGTTGACCGGCGTTGACCGGAGTTGACCGGCGTTGACCGGAGTTGACCGGCGTTGACCGGCGTTGACCGGAGTTGACCGGCGTTGACCAAAGTTGACCGGCGTTGAAAGTGCCTAAAACCTTAGGGTACCCTATGAAAGTGCCTAAAATCTTAGGGTACCCTATTTATGAAAGTGCCTAAAACCCTAAGGTACCCTATGAAAGTGCCTAAACCGCTAAAACCCTATAATAGAAAAATGAACCCTAAAACCCTATAAAAGTGCCTAAAACCGTAGGGTACCCTATGAAAGTGCCTAAAATTTTAAGGTACCCTATATATGAAAGTGCCTAAAATCCTAGGGTACCCTATGAAAGTGCCTAAACCGCTAAAATCCTATAATAGGAAAATGAACCCTAAAACCCTATAAAAGTGCCTAAAACCTTAGGGTACCCTATGAAAGTGTCTAAAATCCTAGGGTACCCTATGAAAGTGCAACAAAATCAAAAAACACAAAAAAAGACATATTTTGTGTTAGCCAAACAAGGCCCTTGTCTCATTTAAAATCATTTAAATGAAAAAAGATATTTTTTGTGTTAGCCAAACAAGGCCCTTGTCTCATTAAAGGCAATTTGGTCTTTTCACGGACCTTAAACTCTAAAATATTTTCATTAATGGACTTTACACATCACTGAAACTTAAGCTGGACTAAATCTACTTTGGTACCTCTTCTTTTGGACTTTAGACTAATTTGCTGTTTTCGCTAACACAAATAAGTTCATAAAAAATGCTACATAGCCAAAAATATAGATTTCTATAGTGATCCAAAGCGATCCCTAGTTTTTTTTTTCCAAATAATTGAACTTGCTATTGCAAAAATCTAGACAGTATAATTTTGGTGAGAGAAAATAGAAAATTTCGATCATTATGTTCCAAGAATTGTATTTTGCACAAATAATTTTGAAAATGATACTTAATTTTACTAGGATTTTATCCCTTGGAAGGTAAGTTTTGGTTTTGATATCTCTAGTCAATAGAAGCCTACCCGTAGCGTTCCACAATTTAGTGTGGCATTTCACGTCCATGTTCCTCTTCTTTGTACCGGTAGGATCTGTGCTCCAAGTAACATAGGTCAAAACAAATCTCCAGAAATTTAAGTTTATGGTTAAGGGACTCTCTGTTCCCAAGTAGCAGCAGTTCTACCAAGTTGCAGAACAACTAAAGAAGAACTCAGTAAGATAGCATGTGGGTAATGAATAAAACTTTTTGAAGTACAACCGGATGATTAATCCTTTACTCGAAGCAAAAGAAAATTTTTGAACATGGAAGATGATCTGAAACATGGATCTTTTCGAACACAATTTCGATCTCGGATACCAAGTTCTTAGTACTTCTATTCCATTGCCGTCTTCTCAACGTCAAAAAGGAGCGTAAAAAATCACAGGCAGTCTTGAGAAATGTGGGAGTCTCAAATCAAATGGTGCCGGGAAAAGCAGCAGGCTCCTGAGAACCACTAGTTCAACTGATCAATTAACTTGTCAGCCCGAATTCTCCCCTTGAATATTCTTTCCCTGGCTTTATTTGCCTGCAAATTATCACACCGATAAAATGAGAAGAAAATTCAAATTTGATTTCTGTCCAACAAGCCAAAGAAGGGTATCGCCGTATCACTTATCTCATGCTCAAACTTCCCATCTATTTTTTCTTTCCAAAAAAAAAAAAATGCAAGAACAAAGTAAAAACACAGACATCTTACAGCAGCCACTTATCACGGAGAGGATTTCAAATACAAACCTGTTCTTGCCAATTACTAAGACATGTTGTAGAAGTAAGCAAAATGACTTCCAGTATTGTTCCTGTCACCACTCTGCCCCAAATCCCCTCGCCTCTTAGATTTTGGAAAAAACCCATTGCGAAAGCCAATGGAATTCCAACCAGATAATATGCCGCAAAATTGACATAGGCGTCGATATGCTGCCATCCACTTCCTCTGGCAATCCCTGCTGCAACGGCAAAATAACTTTAAGGTGTGACATGGGGTTGTAAAAAGGGGGATCCTATCAACTCCGACACTTTCTTCATTCTCAATGCCTCCGTATCAGCCTACCACCTTGGTTTTTTTTCAAGGTTGAGCAACGAAACTTTACGACAGCAATTTAGTACACTAAAGAGGAAATAGCTGAAGAAATCAACTTCTAATGACAAGTGAAGGAAGCTTTGCACAGTTTTGAAGAATCATTTTTGGCAAAAATATAGTTATTAAGCTGCATGTTCTAACATACAAGGTGTTTGTGGTAGATTTTGGGGAGGTGATTTTAGATTTTGCTAGTGTGTTTGCCATAGCTTCTACTTTTGCTTTTGAGTTAACATCAGTTTTCATGCCTTTGAGTTTCAATTTTTCGGAAACAACTTCTGTATGGGGCTAATGTTCAACGAATTCCTCCGTAATAAAATATGCAAAGATGCATGAAACTAACCAGATAGTATTGCCGATAAGCTGTCCATGATGATGGAGAGACAGAGAAGAGGAGTCATTTCTCTGACGTAATCCACGACTTCTTTCGCACCACTATATGCATATCCTAGAATGGAGCGGCAACAAAAGAGAGCCGCGCTTACCATAATTGCCTCTGCAACAGCAAGAACCATCACAGTGCAGACACTCAGTTGAGCTGCCCGTGAATTCCCAGCTCCTAATTCATTTGAAACCCGAGTGCTACAGATATGATCAATTTTACGCTTTCAGTTATGTATGCATTGATGCACACAAATGCTTCAACTAGAAACATGCTTAAGAAAACTGTAAAAATGTTACATGTAAGAGATACATGCTCAAGGAAACAGCTATTGAAAGCAAAACCTTGCAGCAGCACCGATAGAATATGGTATGAGAGAGTGTAGTGAAGTAGTTGTAAGGCTGTTCAAACATATGGTAAAATATGATAAGCACTTAAGTTAAAAAAGTTCATATAACCGAAATTCAAAATAATAGAGAACAAGCATATACCAGATAGAAAGCACGGAAGATTCGAGTTCTGGGTTTGGTAGAAGCCCGGACAACAATACGAGTAGTTCAAATGACCACCATTCAAGACTGTACATTGTGCATAGGCAGGAAATATCAAGATTGAAAGCAGACTTAGAAAGTACATAAAACTAAGGCAATGTTTGGTTCGCTGGAAGGAAACTGCAATGAAATGGCATTCCCTTGGTATGTTGTTCTTATTACACAAGGAAATCATTACTCAAAACAGTTTAGATGAATCACCATTCCACCAGGAGACCAAGGAGTTACAATTCCATTCGTCTCTGAAATCACCAGCGAACCAAATGCACCTAAAGTGTAAAATCCATGCTCAAAGAAATAACAAACCATTCCGGCAGAAGGAAGAGCATAGTGGAAGAACTCCCCAATGCTCAGGAAAACATCCCTTGAGAAAGGAGCACGGCTTTTTTCACATGTTGGAGAGTATTTCAAATAAAAGCCCAAGCGCGATCACATCCACCCAATACGACAAACTAATTGCCAATGCTGCTCCCTTAGTTCCTAACCCAGACTTAAAAACTAAAGCCCAACAAAGAGGTATGTGAAAAGATAACGTGACAATTGAGCATAAAAGCATTGGAAGGATCAAACTCTGAGTTCGCAAGTATGGAGCCATTGATTCCAGAATAGCGCAAGGAAACAGCGAGGGAATTAGACAAATTGCATATTTGCTAGCTTCCAAAGAAACTATGGGGTCTTGGCCAAAGAACACAAGCAGTTTATCCATGAAGATCCAGAGAAGAGATATTGGTAGACAAACCAGAATGAGGGACAATATTGCTCCATAAGTATATGTTCCAAGCTTTCGATACTGCTCTGCTCCATAAGCTCCAAGCTTTAGATACTGCTCTGCTCCATAAGCTTGCCCACACAGGGTTTCCAATGATCCTGCCATCCCAAACTGCATACATATAAATTAGTA
Organism: Rhododendron simsii; assembly: GCA_014282245.1. Taxonomy (NCBI): domain Eukaryota; kingdom Viridiplantae; phylum Streptophyta; class Magnoliopsida; order Ericales; family Ericaceae; genus Rhododendron; species Rhododendron simsii. The sequence goes on along the minus strand of WJXA01000444.1, from coordinate 5,648 downwards.
GTCAATTTGTTGATCTTCACTTTGAATTGTTATTATGGGAAAAAAATAGGTAAAAAGATCAAGTAACCACTTCATAATGTGCATAAATTTCGAATTGGGTGTCCATATTAGTTTGGAAAAGCAGTGCTAACTGAAACAAAAATAAGGACAAGAAACAAAACTTTACAAGGACACTTAGCCGGTAACGTTGGTGAGAGAGGTAGCAATTGCAACACTGGAGAGGGAAAGTTCACTAATGTGTCCCACCATTATCATGGGTGCGACGTGCAAGAGGTACTGCACCATGGTCACCACCACCATCGGTGCTGCTATGGCAGTCACCTTCTTCAGCTCTTCCACAAATGCCTTGGGTGTCGGCACAAACCTCCTATCTTGATTTTTCAGCAACAAAGCCTCTTCCATCACCCCCTTCTGATATTAATTTGGCTTTAACTGCCAACAAGAAGGGAACACAAAAAAAGGGACAATTTTGTGCGTTAGTCTGAGTACTTTATCAAACTGGGTAATTTTGAGTTCAGCAGAACATCATTGCACCATAAAATCTTGAAAGAAAATTCACCAACTACTTCATAAAAAAGTTCCAACACATAAAGAAGAATAAAGCAGACATGTTTGGAATATTTTGAGAACTCTTCATCACTAGTGATAACTATAGAGGTCAACATCCAGAGCTTGTCTTCTTTTGAGGATATAATTTGCATGAGCTCTTGCATCCATATTTCCAAGTCAGAATTTGGCTTACTAGGAAAAGAGAAATGAACTTCGCAGGCCAGAGAATCCAATCTATCTCAATTGAATAAAACTTACACATCCCCATGAGGTTTTTCATTGTTTATTGCCTCTCAAGAGTACATAATGTTAATGCTCTTGAGGTTTTTCATTGTAGGAGGTATTGGATAAGATGTGATTCAGAACGAGGATAGAAGGGACAAGTGTGGCCCACGGGATAATAGATGACATTATATGAATAGTGGATTAGTTGTACTGTATTTGGTTAGAGTGGAATAAAGACGATGGGGATTATAATTTACCGTTGGAGGGGGAGGAAGATAATCGGGAGAAGGGGGACTAAGTAATATCACTCCTCCCTTGGTATTAGTTATCCCACATGGGGCACTAATTACTAAATGGGAAAATGGTGCACCATCGTCCAATCTGACTCAGTCCTGTGTGCAACGAATTTAAGACCAGATTTTGAAAAGAGAAAAATATGTGAGTCCACCCCTAAGTCGCACGTCTCTTATCCTACAATCAAATGTGCTTAAGGTACATCTGTCCCATCTTTTATTTGTAGGTTGTCTAACTAATAGGTAATCCCTCCACAATTTATTGCATTAATTACTCGTAAATGAGATCTATGTGATTTCTTATCCACCTCAAATTTTTTTCCTTTCCATGCTTTCTATATTTCACCATTCATTATAAGCAAACCAGAAGATTTTACTTAAAGCTAAAATAAGGGTAAAAAAAAGTTTCCTTACTCTCAATCTAAAGAGGCCAAACGGAGATACAAGCTAAGTAGTCTAAAAGGCACCGCTAATTGGTTTCTTGACAACAAATGTATACCATCCCGAGCATAAATATTTATTTGGAATTTTAGATTGTAAATTCGAAGGAGGTACCTAACACCAACCAACAAAAAAAAAAAAATTGCTTACTTACAAAGATAGGTGACCCAAAAAGGAGGAAAGTTGCAAAGCAAGCTAGTTTGGAGCCAGTCCATGTAGAGTTTTGCTCTGACTTTAATTGAGACCATCGCAAGTTGATGGTGCAATTAGTCCTCTAAGATTCGTCGATGTTGGAAATTGTAAGGACATAGAGTATGGAATTGTTTACCTCACAATCTGTTAATCAAAGAACCGAATACTAGAAATCAGATAAGCTGCTGTTTGGGTTGAGTCGCAGACTAGGTCGCTTTCTTTAAGACGTTTTGCGGCTCCGCCCTCTGTGCGTGTAAGCTAGCCTGAACGAACTTATCAAAAAACATATTATCGAAAGGCAGGCAATATTTGGAAAGGCACCGCCAACCGAACTCTTTTTGTCTTCTCATCTCATTGGATATAAAACGTCATTACACTTTGTGAGACTTCATATTTGATGGAGTATTAATCGATAACAATTTTAACCAAACACTGATATGTGGTCCCTTTGTATATGTAGTCCAATTTGAGGCTCATATCGGATCAAAGAACCCATAATTGTAACTTTTTATTGGCGGGCGATGTCACAAAAGAATGGCACTACCATTCACTTTTTTTGAGACGGTGTTTTTAATGTTTTTTTTTTTTTTTTTTGTAAATCCAACTGTGATTGATAACCACTTTTCTTTTTCTCTTTTTATTCAAGCGTTTGTGAATTCGATTCAAAATGATACAATAACAGAACACTACGTCAATCGTGTAAAGCCGACAAGAACTAAATCAAGTTGAATACCGAGAAAATAGCTCCGCCCTTTGAAGAAGCAAACTAACACCAATTAGACTTGGCACCTTAGCCACTAGAGATTGTAAAGGGGTCCAATTCGACTTGGCCTTGTTGGCTAACCTCTCCATATTTCTAGAGACTCAAACATATAGTATCTCCTAGGCTTCATTCACTTATCAGAAATATATGGAAAAATCATTTCTGCAAAAAGTTCAGTAAAGTGAAGTTAAAAGAAAGCGAAAGTATTGTTTCTCTCCATTTTCCTACTCTCTGTCCACTTCCTTCCGCTAAGCCACCACATGACCAAATACGTACTGTTGTGAATCCTTTATTCAATACAAACCAGAAAAGTTTTTGAAAGGTTCACTAAATTTGATGGTACCTAACACCAAAAACCATAATACATACTTCCAATGCTAGGTAACCAAAAAGAAACAAGAACGTTGCAAAGCAGGGTAAAGCATCTATGCAAAAGGCAGGCAAAGTTTGGAAGGCACTGCAAAAAAAGCTAGATTTTTCATCTTCCCATCATTCGCGTTCCCGGTTATACCACGTGGCCATACAAACTAGTGACAAATCCCAGTGGCACATAAAGAAAGGACTGGATTCTCTCCGGTCATTGTCCCAGATGGTCCAACAATTTTGTCACCGCCAAAAGGATACTTCCCGGTAAACTATTTGATATTTGAGCCCATAAATGTGAGGGAGCTCCAGCAACTATCCGAGATAGTTACTGGAGAGGATATATCCACCATAGTGAAAACATATCTACTCAATTATGTCTGGTGACACTGCACCAAAAAAATTACCTGTTACACTTGGTCTTAATCACTTGTTCTACCCAACTTGAGAGCAACAAAGTAAAAAGGAAAGAATTAGAGGAAGTAAGAAGAAATGTCTTATTTAATTTCTAATACAACGAACTTACGTCAATGTTTTCTTTGCCATTGAATCCCAAATGCAAAACAGTTATGGGGCAATCATTGACTATGTCCATTTTAAGAACCTTGCTTTGCTATTAACCTTCTCTGCAGTTAACGAGATATGTACATACATAAAGGGAAAACCGGGTGCACAAGGCTCCCGCCATTGCGGGATCTAGGGAAGGGTTGATGTACGCAGCCTTACCCCTGCAAGCGGAGGGGCTATTTCTGAGACTCGAACTCGTGACCTCTAGATCACAATGGAGCATCTTTACCGCTGCGCCAGGCCCGCCCTTCAGATATGTACATACATACATCTCAAATATGCCCAAAACTAAATGGGGAACTAGCTAGGATACCCAACCAATGGAAACTATAAATTTGACTCTCACATTGGGTATACTGTGTTACCATTCTGTTTACTTTTCTCTGCTAGATTTGGTCAGTTCCATGCTGAAGATCATCCTTCCTGTCTTCCTTCCTTCCTTTTCTTGACTTTGTTTGCCTGCAAGATCCACAATAAAATTACTTCATCGTTCGAAGAATTGTATAACTACACTTTGGATGTCATTTTCCTCTATTCTCCAAATCGTTATCACTGTTGAAGAGGTGTAAGGAATAACGATTTTTGGTTTCATGCCTATCTTCAAATTTCGCATAAAGTTCTTATATCTTGTTATCCTTTCTAGATAACCAAGCAATCCGGAAAACTACGACCAAATTTTAGTAACGATAGAATAAATAGGAACCCAAAAATTGCACACAGAAAAAGCAACATTGAAATGATATTGAAGCACAACGACATGTTATACTTCAGAAATGTTGTATGGCAGAAAACGAATAACTTTATGAAGTGCTCAAATCATGACCGGCTTAGAAATGTCAATTATTGAACTATCCAAAGTTCCAAACTTTGGAAGTTAGCTATCACCCATTGCCATTAGAACTTGATGGAAATTTTTTATTCCGAATCATGAAGGATGATAGAACCGTTTTGTTCTTCAAAATTAAAAGGCTCCACCACAACGAAAGATTTGGACAATAGGATGGAAACAGGGAATGAGGAAGGGCAAAGATATTACTACACTAAAGCTGCATCAGCCATCAAAACATTAGAAGAATTTACTTGAAATTGTGCCAATAATTTATTACTTCCCCATTCGATTGACCATTTCAGTATGCATAAAAACTGCAAAAACAACAGATGAAAGAAGTCTGTTTGATGACGCTAAAAAACTGTACAGGAACATTTCTCGGAGAAGATCAATCATCGAAGGTAGTCTTGAATCTCTTGATCTAAGCCTAATGCAGAAAGAAAAAAGACCACTCATTTTTTGAAAAAGGAAAGCATACTGCATCTAAAACCCCAGCTTTTCATTCCGGAACTAACTTCGATGATTTCTCATGATTAACCATGCAATCAAATCTGGACTCTAAATATGCGGCCGGCCATGAATCTAGGAAAAATGAATCTGGGGAAAAAATAGCCAAAGTTATTAGAATGTGCACTCATGTCAATGTAGGCTGGGGGCATTAACCAGAAAATAAACTTCATAGGCAATCGTTTTCTGCCAACTACAATTCCCACTTCAAATATTGTCTTTTGCTAGAGCCAATGGCGACTCAGGAGTTTCAGAACATTGGGTCACTCATAAACCACAATACTCTTACTAATTAATTGTAAATTTTTTGACAACTCGATCGAGCTGGCTGGCCCAGTTTACACGCACGTCAACTTATTCCTAGTGATCCAATCCCACCATCGACTATCAGGGAGTACAACTAAAGCCAAGACAAAACCCTGTATGAAGTGACCGCATAAAAGTTTATTACACCTGAGACGTTCAAAGCTCAGAGCTAGCTCAAGAAGGAGCAAATCCTAAATCTCAAGCTTCGACCACTAGGTCAAACCCTTGGAGTGCTATTATTAATTAACAATAAACATCTATAGTACATTTAAAGCTCAAACAAGCATTTTTTGTGGTGTTTCAAAAGGAGCTGGGTTTTAGCTCATTCATCTTTTATTCCATTGGTTAAATCGGGTTAAATTTTTTGAGGTGTCAAAGATTTAAAAAATTTCTAGTGTGGTGTCAACATTAAACTTTAATGGGTCATTTATTAGTTTTGCGAAAAATTCAATAAAGGAATAGAAAAAAAAAATTCCATGGGGTCACCCAAAGTGTGGTGTCACTTGTGGCTAGAGGTGAAAAATGAGCAACTAGTTTGGTGGGTTTCGATTAAAAAGTTAAATAACTTTTTTCTTTATCTTTATTCAATTTTTTTTTTTGCATTTGTTTATTT
>WJXA01000443.1:0-59841 GCA_014282245.1 Rhododendron simsii | reverse complement strand
GGACCACTTGGGAATTGTTAAGAGAGCGGTGTTGATGTTTATCGACAGCAGTATTACTAGAATGAATTAGTTGTGAGAGGTGTTTATACTTGTGTTTATACTTGAAGTCGAGAGAAATACCAATAGCTTGAAGTAGGAGGAGTTTGATTGTGGTGAGTGAATATTTATAGCTAAGCAAAATGCGATGAGTTGTTATGTGGTTTAAGGATTCGAAACTCATTAGTTTTGTTCCAGTGGGGATTATTTGAGGTTCTTTGGATTGGTGGGCGAAGTGATTCACTGTTTGATGTTGGTTAGGGAAGATAGAACTTGGAGTTTAAAATTTGAGTTTCAATAAGCAGTTCAATTTATCCTTCTAGAAAGTTCGATGAGTACTTGGTAGAATAAGGTGCATGGAACGAAAATGTAGAATTTGAAATTTGGAAAATGTGAGGTCATTATTTGTCGGGTCGTGGTTTGACTGTCATGATTGGAGTGTGGGGACTAGGATTCTTATACAGATGTTGAGATTTGAGGATGTGATGAAATAATAGAGGTTTAAGATTGAGTGTTGAGTGGTAGAACCATACCGATAGTGAAAATTTTGTGGAGTAATTAGGATTAAAAAAAATCGTAGAAAAGAGTGAATGATGTGATGATTATGAGGTTGTAGTATGAGATTTGAAATTATGGTTGGTGACTTGGTTGGAGTTGAGTTAGCAAATTTCAAGGACGATTCAAATTTTAGAAGATATGATTAAGGCTTGTGTCATGGATTTTTCGGGGTAATTGGGAAGATCACTTGTCGTTAGTCGAATTTGCGTACAATAATAGTTACCAAGCTAGCCTCGAGATGGCACCGTATGAAGCCTTGTATGGGAGACCGTGTCGACCACTAGTTTGTTGGACTGAGTTAGGCGAGGCTACATTGGTTGGGCCAAATTGATCCAAGAATTCTCCGAGAACATGAGAGCGATTCGTCTACGTCTTCTTGAGGCATAAAAGAAAACCACCGAGCAAATCAAGATGATTCGTCAATGGTTGTTAACCGCGCAAAGTAGGCAAAAGAGTTATACCAATCGTCGTCGTCGACCGTTATCATTTGAAGTGAGGGATCACGTGTTCCTTAAGGTGTCGCCGCGTGGAGGACTATCTCGGTTTGGGCAAAGGGGCAACCTTTCGCCGTGTTATATTGGACTGTTTGATATTATCGAGAAGATTGGGGAAGTTGCGTATCGATTGGCTTTACCACCGAGATTATCGGGCGTTCAAATTGTGTTTTCATGTATCGATGTTACGGAAGTATGAGTCGGATCCGTCACACATTTTGAAGTGGTCCAAGTTAGAGTTAGAAGCCGATGCATCTTATGAGGAGGAGCCGATACGTATCCTAGATTCGTGCAAGCAAGTTTTAAGGGGTAAAATCATTCCGTTAGTGCGAGTTCTTTGGAGTACTCTTGGGAAAGAAGGGTCGATATGGGAAAGGGAATACGAAGTCAGAGAGAAGCATCCGCATCTATTTCCTGAATGAACCAAAGTAAGTGTTAAGATTTAAGTATCGTGATGTTAGACATGTTGCATAATATTGACGTCTATGATTGTTGCAGGCATATATGATGTATATGTTAACTAGTCTTGGCTTGAAAAATTTCGAGGACGAAATTTCTTTAAGGAGGGTAGAATGTAGAGACCCGTATTTAATTTAATTATTTTTAATGTTTATAAATGAGGAAAATGAGAAATGTGGTGTTTATGTGATTTGGGGCTAAAGTGGAAGAATTGATTGTGGAAGGGTACAATGTGTAGTTTACATATATATGAGTATATATAGGAGGGTGAGAGAGCATGGAATCATTTTCCCTTTCATCTCCATCACCGGCTCTCTCTCTCTCTATCTCCGGTCTCTCTCTCTCTCTCTTACTCTCTCACCAAAACTCCTCAACACCTTCACAAACTAACCTTCATTCCTCGTTCTGCACGTGATTTTGGGCTTGCTTTTCGTCGATTAGTGCTCGGTGTAGAGTATTTCGGTCAAATCAAGGTTTTCGGAAAGCTAGGCTCGTATTTTCGTGGGTTTCGTTCTTCGGCTTCGAGGTAGGGATTCTACCTTTCAATATATGTGATAGAAGTGTTTTCCTTGCTTGAAATCGTGTCTATGGTTGTTGTTGTTGTTGTGGTAGTTGAATTCCTTGAAATCTGCAGAAAATCTGCTCGAACACCCATCTGTATCGATACTGATTTGGTTAGTATCGATACAGGAATCTCTGGGATGTTCTTAGCTACTGTTGTATCGATACTGATTTAATCAGTATCGATACAATCGACTCTAGAGCATTTTTAGCCTGTATACAATCGACTCTAGAGCATTTTTAGCCTGTATTGTATGGATACTGAAATCCATAGTATCTATACAACAGTGCCTAAGGCCAACTTTTGTTCTTTGTTCCGAACTCCGTTGTTTTGAACTCTGATCATTTCTAACTCGTTCTAGACATCATCAAATCACTCCATAACATTGTTAATCATACTCGTTGAGTTTCTTGTGTATCTTTGCATCCCTTGCTATTGTTCGGTATAATTTGACGTTGATTCCCTTATGAGCACCAATTGAATAAAAATGATACATTACAAGAAAATGGGATTTGTGAGTACTAGTCGACACAACGATGAACATTTGGGGCCCATCGACGGGTGGGTGCCTGGCAGGGGATATCAGGATCCCATAATTAGCCTGGCAGGAGCTTATGCTCATATTGAACACTCAAGGCCTAACCTCCTACGGGTGGGTGCTTGGCAGGGGATATCAGGGTCCCATAATTAGCCTGGCAGGAGCTTATGCTCATATTGAACACTCAAGGCCTAACCTCCTACGGGTGGGTGCTTGGCAGGGGATATCAGGGTCCCATAATTAGCCCGGCAGGAGCTTATGCTCATATTGAACACTCAAGGCCTAACCTCCTACGGGTGGGTGCTTGGCAGGGGATATCAGGGTCCCATAATTAGCCTGGCAGGAGCTAACGCTCATATTGAACACTCAAGGCCTAACCTTCTAGGTGGGTGCTTGGTAGGGGATATCGGGGTCCCATAATTAGCCCGGCAGGAGTTTCGGCTCATGACACATAACGCGACGTGACATTGGACACGTGGGAAGTTGATATGATTAAAGGTTGAGGTATTACCAGATTTCGTATCGAGTATATTGGGTTGTTGAACATTGATTATTGACTATTGTGTGGTCTACGTCCCGTTCTTGCCTTGTGATCATTCTTGCATTTCTCTTACATATAATGTTAGCGTAGAATTTCCTACTGGGCTAGTATAGCTCAAGCCTATCATCATTTTCAGGTACCGACGCAGGACAATAGCATGCATGCTTAGAGTGCTTGAATGTGATCATTAAATTGAAAGCTAACATTGAAGAGTTACTTAGGCGTCTTTGTAAATCTCTTTTGAAGATGTATTTGTAACTTTATTTGTAGATCTTTAACGATGGAATATTGTAATCCTTAACTCTCGAATATTCAGTATTTATGTTAATTTGGGCCTCGGAGCCAAAGATGTAATATTTTGGGAATGCTACATTACTTTGGTTATCGTACGGATTCTGGCGAGGTTTTATCTATGAAAATCATTTATATTTATGATGAAAATCGAGGGCGTGACAAGTAGCCCTGACGCAAAACCTTCCTAGCAAGCATGACACCGCTCATGTGGGGACCACAAATCCCTTCGTGGATTTCTTCCATAATTCTGACAGCTTCAGCACCGTTGACGCAGAGTTTGTGCATCCCACAATGAGATCTCCTGTACAACCTCCCTCCACAGATAATGTAATGAGCAGCAATCCTTCGTAACGCAGTTTGGTCCTTCTGAGAAGCATCAGATGGGTACAAACCACTCTCAATGAAGTTCCATATGTCATGGTACCAGGGTAGGCCATCATCCACATCATCGATGGCGTTGATGCATTGATAAGCGGGATGGTCCCGCTGTTCGATTAAGATAGGACGGAGCTTGACATCTAATGGTAGTTCGACCATGGAGGCCAGAGTAGCAAGCGCATCAGCGAAGTGGTTCTTCAACCGAGGAATATGAGTGAAAGTCACCTTATTGAAACGAGTGATTAATCCCTCCAAGTCCTGATGGTAAGGCTTCAGTCTCTCTTCGCGTACTTTCCAGTCTCCATTGGCCTGAGACACAACAAGATTTGAGTCCCCAATGACTTCAAGCTTCTCCACACCGAGTGCGAGCGCAGCTTCCATTCCTACAATACAGGCCTCATATTCAGCTTGGTTATTGGTGACATCAAAATTAAGTTTGAACGCAAGCGGAATATGAGAGTCGTCAGGAGTGACTAGCAAAACCCCGATTCAGAACCCCTTCTGATTGGCTGCCCCATCGAAGTAAAGAGTCCAAACATCCTCAACGACTGTCAGCACTTCCTCGTCCGGGAACGCGAAATCTGAATCCTCAGGCCCCTCCACGGGGTGGTCAGCTAAGAATTCTGCAATGGCGCGTCCCTTTACTGACTTTCTTGTAACGTACTCGAGATCAAACTCCGCTAAGAGAAGCAACCAACGTGCTAACTTACCAGTAAGCGCAGGTTTCTCAAACAGATACTTGAGAGGATCCATTCTAGAAATCAGCTTCACTGGGTAAGCCAGCATGTAGTGTCTTAACTTCTTAGATGCCCAGGCAAGGGCCCAGCACGTCTTTTCTAAGGCGGTATAGCGTTCCTCGGCTCCAACCATCTTCTTGCTCAGGTAGTAAATAGCTTTCTCTACTCCCTTGTCCCCTTCTTGAGCTAGCCAACATCCCATGGACGTAGAACTCACAGATAAGTAGAGAATGAGAGGTTTTCCCGGTAAAGGCGGCATGAGAACTGGCGGGTTCTGTAGATAGTTCTGGATCGAGATGAAAGCTGCTTGGCATTTTTCTGACTATACGAACGGGGTATTCTTCTTGAGTAGTCGAAACATCGGCTCGCAAGTTAAGGTTAACTTGGCGATGAATCTGCTGATGAACTGAACTTTCCCCAGAAAACTCCGCACCCCTTTTTCAGATTCGGGTGGCTTCATTTCGCGTATTGCTTTGATTTTTGACGGATCGACCTCAATCCCACGGGAAGTGATCATGAAACCCAGCATTTTACCTGCTGTGACTCCGAAGATGCACTTCTGAGGATTAAGACGCATCCGGAACTTGCGGAGCCTTTCGAAAAGTTTCCTTAACACGTGGACATGCCCTTCCCGAGTTTTTGACTTGGCAATCATATCATCAACATAAACCTCAACCTCTTTGTGCATCATGTCATGCAAAATAGTCGTGGCAGCTCTTTGATAAGTCGGACCAGCATTCTTTAAACCAAACGGCATAACCAAATAGCAGTAAGTCCCCCACTCAGTGATGAAAGTCGTTTTCTCGCGGTCTTCAGGTGCCATGAGAATCTGATTGTAGCCTGAGAAGCCGTCCATGAACGAGAGCAAAGCATGCCCTGCGGTATTATCCACCAGCACATCAATGTGTGGCAAGGGAAAATCGTCTTTGGGGCTTGCTTTGTTCAAGTCCCGGAAGTCAACACAGACACGGATCTGGCCATTTTTCTTAGGAACAGGGACGATGTTGGCCACCCAAGTGGGATACTGAGAGACTGCGAGGAAACCAACGTCAATCTGCTTGGTGACTTCCTCCTTGATTTTCTGCACCCAGTCCGGTCGCATCCGTCTGAGCTTCTGTTTCACTGGCTTAGCATCGGGCAACAGGGGGATTCGATGCTCCACTATCTCAGGATCGATACCGGGCATGTCTTGATGAGACCATGCAAAGATGTCGCTGAACTCAGTGAGGAGCTCTTTGAACCTACGATGCTCCTCTGGATCTAACGTGGAGCCCACTTGAACCATTCGAGGATCATTCTCATCTTTCAAGTTTATTAAGCTTATCTCTTCTTTTAACGGCTGAGCATACCTTTCGTCTTCCCTTTCAATGAAAGCACGGATTTCCTTGGGGATGTCCCCATCGAAATCTATCCCTTCATCGTCAGGGTCGACACAGTTTATATAAAGATCATTCAAATAGTCAGAAGAGGAGTCCTTCATTTCATAAGACCCTGCAGGGTTGCCAAGTACAAGGGAGTCGAACTCGAAGTAAAAGCTATGACGTGGAGGGCCGAGAGGCACAAACTCCGACTCAGAGCTAGACTTAGACTCAAAAGACCTGACAGACTCAGTGTCGGACTCAGCTATGTCATCAATGCAAGTAAGGCGCGGCTTGAAAATGCAATTTTTAAGGCTTCCCTTAGCTTCCACGATAAGAGAGGTGGGATCCTTGAGGGCGTCGGGCCCGAGCATAAACACTTCGGCCTCTTCGGCTTCCTTGGCCAAACCCACTTGAGAGAATTCACGAAACAGCTGCTCCAAGCTCCCCTGATTGAAAGATCCCAGCCAGTCAATCTTCGGCCTGGGTAGGCTAAGCTTCCTCTTGAATTCTGCAATAGCTGGCTCTTCGTCACTAGAAGACCAAGTATCATCCGCAAAGATCTCAAAACCAGGTAGCAGCTCCCCGGTGACCGAGTCGATAAAGGGCTCAGCTTGCCCACGATAGATGTCATTCCCCTTTTCACGGATGAAGTAGCTGTTGGGATCACCATAGAGAGATCGAGGTTTTCCCGTGTATTTCCTTCTTTTGGCATCGTTGGCAGAGGGAGAGTATCCCAAGCCAAAGCGGCCCTCACAGGAAGGAAACGCAGGGAATTCCGGAATCCCTTGTTGGTGAATTCCTAAGCCAAGGCCGGGTAGATAGGACATCCTTCTCATAATGTCCAGAGCAACAGAGCTTATGATGAAGTCCCCATCCACGTTGATGGCCATCACCGAGCCAGAAGTATCAAAAGAGAATCCCGCGAGATCAACGTCTTCGTTGTCGTGTGCGATACCCAAAACAGGTGTGCCGTTCTCCTCGAGCGGGCGAATGCCTGAATCTCCGCAGATAATCAAAGTCCCAGTGGGAAGTCCCAGTGGGAAGTCCCAGCATGACTTTTTGATGAAGAGTAGATGGGACAGCCATGATGTCAGATCTGTGAAGCCATGGTCTTCCTAGCAAGAGATTGAACGAGGCTGGAATGTCGACTACATGGAACTCGACATCCATTTTGAACCCCTCCGCATCGAGAGTGAGCATGAGTGTGCCTTCGACCAGACGACGTGTGCTGTCGTATGCCTTAACAGCCATGCTGGAAGGTGCAAAGTCTTTCTTAGTCAGTCCCAGACGGTGAGCCAACCTCAAAGGGCAAACGTTGATCGCTGAGCCATTATCGATAAGAACGGTCGGAACCCAGAGTCCTCGGCACTTGACTGTAATATGCAAGGGTCGATTGTGGTCAACTCCTTCAATCGGCAGATCCTTATCGGTGAAGACCACGGTATGCTTAGAGGCAGGTGGGAGGATAAGGGAGATCATTGCTTCAGGTGTGACGTCCGGTCGGATCTCAAGACGAGAGAGAGTGTGGCAGAACTTCTGACGATGCTCCCGGGAGGAACAGATTAATCCCCAAAGTGATATGGCGGCGGGAATCCGCTCCAATTGCCTTTGAATCATGTCGTCGTTTGGGGTATTAACTGGTGCCTCAAATGGTGCTTGCAGATTAGCAGGCTGAAAGACTCGTCCACTTCTTGTAACATTAAGGACGTTCTCTAAAGCGGGTACCATTTGAGGGTCCTGACTATCGTCCCACAGATCAATAGGGACTTCTCCCAATTTGCGTTTCCCTTTGTCGGAGGTCAGAGGGGCTACAGGCACTTCCATGTTCAAACCCAAATCCTCAGTCAGATCTTTGATCAAGAGTGAATCCCAAAAGTCTGGATCCCCAACAGCTATAGCTTCTTGGATTGGTTCTGTACTAGCGACGAAAGGGACATCCCACAGCCCTCCATCAGCGAGGGAGCGATTGCCAGTCCAAACTTCGGACCCAACTTGGATGTTGACTACATCATTGACATCCCAAAGATCAGCTGGTGGCACAAAGTCTGTAACCATGATGCTGCAGTCCTCTTCAGGCGGGGAAGGCACGACAGGGCGTGGAAGATTTTCGTCGACGATGAAGAACGTGGGATCATACTCGGGATCAGCCACCGAGTTAACCAGCCTATCAAGAGTGGAGGGGAAGAAACATTCCCCTAGGACACGGGTTTCATCTTGAATGGAGCCCTCTTCTAAATACTGGATTTCATGGCCGGGCAGAGCGTAACCCTGGAGAGGATTAGGGTCAAATCCTAACGGAAATTGCCAAGCAGGCTCGGGGTCCCAATAGTACTCTTCCTCAAGCAAAACAGGCTGAGGTTGTTGGAAGAGCATATCCAACGAGAATCCATCCAAAGGATCAACCATGGCTGCCTCGTAATTGGCCATCCAAGCATCATACCAGATGTGGTCAAAGGGAATGTCTTCAGGATTAGGTGGGAATCCCTCTAATTCCAGCTCCGTCCATTCATTGATTATGGGAGTGGCATAGTCATCATTATCAGCTATAGCCCACCCTACGGCTTGCATGTCAAGTTGTTGCTCCGGTTGAGGGGGAATAGCAGCTCTGAAGCGGTCCAACAGACTTGAGGAGGGGTTTGGATCCGTCACGTTGAAGTATGGGTTCTCCATGGTAGAGGCAGAATTGAGCTGTACAGCAGGCATAGGCTGGTGGAACAGATCACCAATAGAAGCATTGAACACGAACGCTCCGTTCTGTAGGCGTGCAGAGAGCTCATTGAAATTGGACGACTGTCCTTCCTCGGAGTGGATATAGGAAATCTCGGCCTCGGACTGAGAAGAGATAGGCACCATCGGCCTAGGTTGATTCGTTGAGGCTATATAGTCGGTGGGGTTGAATATAGTGGAGCTGAGGGATATATCAGTGGAGCTGATGGATATCTGGTTAATGCGTGGAGCATTGTTGTGGTTTGGCATAGAATTGGCAAGGATGTTGAGTTTTTGAGCTGCTGCCGGTGGTGGAGCATGAAGAGTCCCTTCATCTATGAGATCTTGAATCGCATGCCGGAGGCGAAAGCAAGAATCGGTAAGATGGCCGGGCCCTTGGTGATAGGCACAGTAGAGATTGGCTTTGAAGTTGGGTGAAGGTTTCTTAGGTAGAGGAGTTGGGTCAAGGAGCTTCAGATGTCCCGATTGGATCAGTTTCTCCGTGACTGAAGATAGGGGTGCTTCAAAAGCGAAGAAACTACGAGGTTGGTTACGCGGTCGGTTGTTCTGCGGGGATTGAACTTGATGGACCTCGGCAATTTGGTTAGCAGCTTTCGAGGAAGAGGCATTGGTACCACTGGTTGCGGTATTGGAGTAAGTCCCTCCCCCAAACAGCGCATTAGTATTTCCAGAATATGCCCGAGGCTTTGACTTTGATGGATTGGAAGATTCTCCTTTTGACAGAATTCCACTTTGCAATGCATCTTCGATGGCCAGACCAGAGTCGAAGAAAGTATCGAAATTGGAGGATGCTTGAACCAGAACCAGGTGCCTAGCATAGTCTGGTTGGAGATTGCGGGAGATGATACGGAGCTGATCTCTCTCGCTCGGGCGGTCAGTCATTTGGGCGGCTTTGGCCCTCCATCTCTTGACGAAATCCGCGAAGGATTCCTTAGCGTCCATCTTGGTGGATTCCAACTCCCGAGTAGTCATCTTGAGCTGGGAGTTATAGCTATACTGCGAAATAAACGCAGCCCCGATGTCCTCCCAAGTCCTTCGCTTGGCAATGTCGAGTGACAGAAACCAATGGAAAGCGGGACCCGAGAGGGTTTGAGGAAACAACTGAGACATGGCTTCGGGCTCAACAGATAGGAGCTTCATGGCAGCATGGTAACCATAGAGATGGGTTTTAGGATCGCCAGTGCCATCGAACTTAGCTATGTCGGGCATTTTGAACTTGTCAGGAAGCTTGGCATTGGGATAGAGGCAGAGACGGTCCAAGTCAATCCCTCCAGCACTGAGTTTCTCGGATTTTGAAACAGATTCTTCCAGTTTGGCCATCTTGGCGACGAGAGCAGTCATGTCAGGATGTTGGACAGTCCTAACAGCAGTGATGCCTGGATTCTGAATGGGATTTCGAGTGCCCTGAGTGTTGACCAAAGCGACCAGACGCCCTGGATGGTCCGGATCTTCGACCATGATAGGTTGCTCGTGTACGTCCTCTTCGGCCTCGCCCTCCTCTTGAACAGTTGGAGGAAGACGAGTGTTAAAGAGGTCATTCAAGCGGGTCATGTTGGCATCTGTTTGAGCAGCCCTTTGTTGTATAACAGCGATACTAGCCTGGATGTTCATAAGCATGGTTTCCAGAGAGAGCGGTTGCGGTTGATCTGCCATGACCGTTGGCCCAGAGGTGCTTGATGCAGAGGAGGGGTAGGAGATTCTGGAGAGTCTGTTTCTTCGAGGACCGGAGAAGATGCGGACTGCAGGGTAGCAAGCAGAGAACGCGGGGAGTCTTCCGTTGTGACTGACTGGGCTTGCAATCTGACTAGTCTCTGAATCGGATTCCGGTGCAGACGTTCCCAAGTGGGTTTGGTTTTCTGCCTCGATACTTTCCTTGGTGGTGCAATGATTCAGAACCTTTGCTTGCAGAAAGTGAGAAAAGGCTTAATAAGGGCCCTGCAGAAACCTTAATCTAAATAAAAGACTAAAGCGAAAACACAGCCACGGTCGTCAGTGTCGCCCTTAGACTCTAATACTAGCAGACAAGTCTGTCTTATGACGTTTGGACATTACCAGTGATCCTCAGAAATCTTTTCAGGGTGTATCCTTTTTGTATCAACTAAGGCAAAGAGATGTCAAAGCAGTCTAAAGATTTTGGTTTATTCCGCTTCGAAAGTTTCAACTTTTGAACTTGGAACAATTTGGTGTAGATAGGCACGATGCTATAACCAGGGAGGCATAGGCAGCACAGTGCCGTAACCCAAATGGTGTACATGCTTCGCATGATAACCAAAATGGTGTAAGCATCGCGGTATTTTTCCCGTTTTGTTCCTCGTTTTCTGTTTGAAACCCCGATTGGGTAATTAGCCAAAGGCTTTAGAAGGTCTTGATTTCCCAAAGTTTAATTGATCCAAGGAACTTGAGAATTGACAACGTGCACCATCGAGATGCACGACTCCTCATCGGGCCATGGTAAGGTCCTATAAACATAAGACAGACTTAAAGGAGAGAGAACCTAAGAGCCGCCCTAAACATGCTTCTACGCAAAACGGTATGCATGTATGAACAGTGCATGCGATAGAGAAAGCAATAACACATTGACAGTGTATAGGGGTTAGATGCAAATAATCTTACCCTGTAGGTACCTGTCCTAGTTTGGAGAGTGCTAGTGCTTTTGTATATGCAAAGGCTGGTTTTGGCTTGAAACAGGTTCCTCGGACTAGAGCCAAAGATATACCTCCCGCTGCCCGCGTAACCGCAGAGCAACAGTCAAACGGTAGAATGACTCATCATCGTCGAAGGTTGTTAGTCATTCAGGGTCCCCGGGCTCCGGTAAACCGTGCCGGATTGCCAAAACGATCCAACGAGACTTTATCCCACATCGATGCAAATGAAGAATGCTAAAAGTTTTTGATTAATGAAACAGAATCGCAAATTCGCAAATGCCTTTTCAAATTTGGCTCTCTTTATTTAATCAATACTTAGACGAAACTACGTGAGAGAACAATCGAAAAAGCCCCAGATTAGATGGCCGGACACGAGGTCCTGTTAAATCACCAATCCTTTCTTTAGCAGCGCGAAGCTCAGTATTTTGACAGGCTTTTGTGAGATTGTTCTCAAGCGTATTATCTTCTAAGTATAGACTAATATTGATTCGATCCCCAGCAGAGTCGCCACTGTGGGCAATGCGAATTGCCCCGACTCTTTCTCTCCTCCAGGGAAGGGATTCCGTTCCCCACCCTTTTGAGAAAGGAGAGATGCTGCCGGTTCGCGGGAGCGTTTTTAAGCTGGACGACAAGCGCTCGCGAAAATACAGAGTCGCCACTCGGGTTTGAAGGTCCGACACCCAAGGAACCGTATTTTGAAGCACTTGCCGCGCTGTTTGATTTGAAAAAGTTAAGGAACCAGTCCGTCATAACCATATCTGGGTTCGGGAGCCAGGTTACGAGAGGGGAAGGGTTTTATGGCACCCCTCTCGCCCAATCCGGAGATCGGTCTCTACTTAGGCATTTGCAAAAATGTTATTTGTTTGCGATTCTGTTTGATTAATCATTTTTTAGCCAATTAGGGCGGGGGAACAGTTAAAGGAGATTAAAACTGTAACACGTTTGCAGAATGTGAGGGATGATAGCATGGATTCATGGAAGAGTAAAATAAAATGAGATAAAGTTTAATACTGATTTCAGGATGTGAAGCAGTACGATAGTTTTGGGTTTATCACGTATAATGGCCAACTTGCATGCACGGAACTGTGGCATGCAAGCCATTCTATCGCGCGATACACTCAAACCATCGCGCGAGTGTTCACATCTCAATACCAGGTTAAAATTTATCTCCTTCTGGGCTCTGGAAGGACCAGTGCACACCCAGGGCCAAACCAAGCAGTTCAGATGTACTGAAGATAACTACTTATTACAAACTGATCGGATAGGAATAAAACACAACCCTTAAACAGTGAGGGTGATAAAACAGAGACCAAAAGCCTAGTTGCCCATGCAAGGGCAATCACTGGAAATGACTAAACCATCGCGCGATGGAGTCACATCATCGCGCGACTGTTCTGACTGGACCTCCAGGAATTGCTTTGCATGCCTGGGCTCTGAGACATATTCAGAAGCTACCCAGGGGCATTCCAACATGAAAAAGGAAAGCAAATTAAACTAAGCTACTGATTTTAGCATGCAAGACAGTGAGATATATCAAATATGCTTAAACATGAAAATATAAAATCATATAAACTAGGTCAGAACAAGAGATCCATCCCCGCGAGAACCATATCACGCAAGCCAGAAGCATCGCGCGATTGTATGGGTTCATCGCGCGTGGGTTCCCTTGTTCACAGCAACTTGTAAATTTGCTGGCTTTGGGGTCAGAAGCTGATATTGATTACCAGTCCTGACCCTGTCAGCCCCCCTCAGGGATCAAGACAGTAAAGGCTGAAAATTATACCTTTGCTTGGATGATTTGAAAATGGTTGAGTGAGGTGGTATGGCTTTGACAAAGGAGAAAGTGGTAGTAACTTTGATTGAGAGAGAAGATCAAGATTGTGATTCTTGTTCTTTCCTTTGGGATTTTTTTGGTAACCCTTTGAAAGAGATCAAAGGGGGGGGTTTTATAGAAAAAGAGGGAGTTCTTTGGTGGTGAACTTGGCCATGCAGCCAGCCAACAATGCTGGCAGCACTCACTTGGTAGAGAAGTGAGGTGCCAAGTTGATGGGAGAGTGGGGGTTTAGGTGGTGCAAGGATGGCCGAGCAAACGCCGTCCAGTTGATGGAACGGGGTCACATGGCCCTGCAGGCGCGTCATCATCACAAAATCCAGCTGGATACGACAGGTGTCGACCATCGCGCGATGGAGTGGGACCGTCGCGCGAGGGTTCTAACTTCCTCGCGACGGTCAATCAGTCAAAGTTTGACTTTGACCACCACCTGGCAAGTAGAGCATCGCGCGAGTGTCTCAGTAAATCGCGCGAAGGTCAAACCCATAGTCAAAGCTGGGCTCAATGGTTTTAAGGAAAGGGTTCCACATACACCAAACTCAAACCATTTTAATCAAAGCTGTTCTTAACCTGATTCATCATCGGGGGAACAAGAAACTGAAAATAAATTGAAAAGAGACAAAATGACCGGGGGAATCAAATTGGGGTGTCTACAAACCCTTCTTTCTTTTTCTTTTTTATCCGAACGCTCCTCTTCTCTTTTACGGGTAAAAACACAAATACGAGGTCCTCTCTCTCCCCCCCTCTCTCTCTCTCTCAAGCAATGCTACTTGCACAGACATTTTTACACATATTTTGCACATACACTTTTATGGGGCCCACCTCGGGTCCCACAAATATGATCAGAACCGCTAATTATTTTTAAAATAATTTTTTATGAGTTTCTATAAAAAATTAACTCAATAGGATATCAGTAAGGGTTTTTTCAAAAATCGTCGGGTGAAACAGTCGGATTCGCCCTGCAATTTCTGAAAAAGCCCTTTCCGAAATCCGATCGAGTTAATTTTTTGCAGAAACTCTTAAAAAATTATTTTAAAAATAATAAGCAGTTCGGATCATATTAGTGGGATCCGAGGTGAGCCCCATAAAAGTGCATGTGCAAGATCTGTGTAAAAATGTATGTATTCTTGATTTATTGTATGAAGAAATGTGGCAGTTGGAGGTGCCGATCAGGAGTGGTACTTGTATCCCTCGTCGCCCACAATCTTCATTGTAAGAACCAAATTCCGGGATCTTAATTGTATTGGCAATTTCATATGACAAAACACATATTTTTCATCGAGTTGTAACTTTATTATTTTTAATAGGCTAGCGAGTCTGTATAGGATTAAAGTGGAAGGAATCTTTATTTGTAATTCCGAGTGAGCGTGTTGGATAAAAAAAAAAGGAGGTCGGCACCTTCTGTCATTTAAATGAACGTGAAAAAAAAAGATAAGGGTTGGACTTGTTATTTTCCTTCCTAGGGTTTGACTACAACCTATAAAAGAAAAAGGGCGGTCATCGAAAGCTGGGCAGCCATACACACAAACGTGTATTTTGAGATTCAACAAAGAAAGCATATATAGCGGCAGAATGGGAAAAAACTAGTGGCAGCTATTTTTGTGAAAGCTATTCGTAAGGGATTTCATTTAGGTCTACTGGAGGGCTTGTGGACTCAAGGCCAGTGGCGATCAAGATCACTGGGTGCGGTGTACGTGTGACTCGGCAGGTAGTACTTAGAACGTTGTGAGGATTTACATCGTTTGGATAGGTATATCTGTAACTGCACAATAATTATAGTGATTTGATTCTTTCCCGTGGTTTTTACCCGTTTTGGGGTTTTCCACGTATATCTCTGCGTTGTGGGTTTGATTGCTTACATAGTTTTTACTGGTAGTATTATTTTGTGATTCACATTCATATTGTTAGGGGTTTTACGGATTGTTAGGGAACCTTGTTAGCTCCAAAAAGCGATCTATTTTTTGGTTGGCAATTCCATTGACAAAACGGATTTTCAACTGTATTCCTTACTTTATCGAGTTGTATCTTTTTTAATATTTTCTAAGTAGAGTGAGTTTGTATTGAATTAGAGTGAAAGGAATCATAATTTGTAATTGAGAGTGAGTGTGAGTGTTCTTTTGAGCGGATTGATCGGCCTATCAACTCTCATCCATCGGGACCCACTAATCAAGTGTGGCAGCCTAATGAAAGAAAAGTAGATGGAGTGACGGATCGATTCCTCGATCGATCGGAAGGCTATGATTATAAAAAGGGGCTTTTCTTTTTCAGCTAGGGTACCGAGAATACAAAAAGCAGCAGCAATACGAAAAGAAAACGTAAGTCTCGGTTCAAAGGATGAAAGGATATTTCTACCTTTGATTTATTGGAGTTCTCATCAGTTTCCGGGACCACAGTCAACCTCCAAGAGATGTTCTCGATTTTCTTTCAACAAACATAGGTTCGTTCTTCGGTGGATTTCCGAAGGGTTATTTGGAAGGCTTGAGGATTCGAGGCTGCGACAATCAAGCACGGGGTACGGTGAACGAGGATTCGACTATCGTTCTTGAGTCAATTGTGAGGATTTCAATTGTGTAGTAAGTTCGATTGTAACCGTACAATGTTTTTCTATAGTGCTTGATTCCTTCCCGTGGTTTTTACCCGTTTGGGGTTTTCCACGTATATTTGGTGTTCATCGTTTATTCTTCGTTCATATTATTTCTTGAATATTGGATCGGTATGAAAATAGAAATTTCAATTGGTATCAAAGCGGGTCGCTCATAACTCTGTAGGAATCTTTCCTGAGCGGATCCTTATTCACGATGAACATAGATATGAATATGAACCGTCCTTCGAATCGTATACCGATACTGGATAGTGAGAACTTCGACTATTGGAAGTCTCGGATTAAAGCAATAATGAGGTCTGCAGACGAGGAAATACGGAACTCATGTGTGAGAGGGTATAAGCTCCCTACAAAGATCGTAGACAAGGAAACAGTTCCGAAACTTACTTCTGAATTATCAAAAAAGGAGAAGGCTGAGCTGCAAGCCAATAATCGAGCCTTGGATATTCTATTCAGTGCCGTGGATGTGACTGAGCACCGAAAACTAGCAAATTGTGAGATTGCGAAGGAAGCATGGGATATTTTAGTCACATGCCATGAAGGAACGTATGTGGTCAAACAGTCTAAACTGCAAAGGCTTACTACGGAGTTTGAGATGATCAGAATGGATGAGGATGAGACGTTCAATCAATTTTACTCAAAGCTGATCTCCATCGTCAACAGTTGTGAAACCCTGGGTGAGCCTATCCCTTCTTTTAGAGTCGTTAAAAAATTTTGAGATCTTTGCCTGATCGTTTTAAAACAAAAGTTACTATGCTTCAAGGAAAACGAAAACTTTCAGAAAAATCTGTTGAAGAGATAGTTGGTCTCCTACAAACATACGAGGCATATATACTGCAATCTGAATCTCATAAATCGAAAACAAAACCTTCGACTAAGTCGATTGCTTTTAAAAGTTCTCAAATTAATGAGACAGACTCAGATTGCAATAGTGATGATGAGTATGCTACGAAAGCCATGGACTTATTTTTTCAAAGTTTTAAAAAGTTTTTTAAAAAGAAAGCTATAAAAAATAATTCTAAGATTAGAAATAATAATAGTACTGGTAAAGAAGATTTTTCTGGTAAAGAACCGTCACCAGGGCCTAAGTGCTTTGAATGTCATGGGTATGGTCATCTGTCTCGTGAATGTATCAACAAGTTGAAAAAGAAGACGAACTTTAAGGCCAATATTACTTGGGATGACGATAGTGATTCTGAAAGATCTCAGGAAGGAGGAGAAGAAAGCTCTAACTTCATTGCTTTTGGTGCATCCCTACATTCTCAGATTAGTGATGAATCCAAAAATAAGTTGGATCAAGAGTCTTCTGATAATAGTGAAAATGAGGATGGAGGTGAGTTTGATGATTATAATGACTTGAGAGAGTCATATGATAGACTATACCACGAGAGTGTTAGGATCAACAAGGTTAATCTCAAACTGGCAAGAAAGTATCAGGATGTTAATGCGGAGTTGTTGAAAGCGAAAAGTCAGTTGAACAAACAACAAGGACTTCCTTTCTTGATTACTGAAGAAATGGATAAGCTTAGGAAGGAAGCATTTGATCTCAAAGAGAAAAATGAGGCTTTGACTGAGTTGAACATGGTTCATGAAGGTAAAATTAAAAACTTAAATAATGAACTTGCTAATGCTAACAAAGTGTTTGAGCGTTTTAATGCAGGTTCAAAGACCTTGGATGATATCCTTTGTGCTCAAAGACCAACAAGTGACAAGTCAGGCCTTGGATTTCATGGAGCTTCATCATCTAAACAACTTGAAGGTAAAGTGTATGAAGCAAACCCTAAAGAGGTATCTCTTAAACCACATGTTATGAATATTGCTCGCAACAATGGTATAATGCCTAACATCGTTAAGAATGCTAAATTTATTCCTACATGTCATTACTGTCAAGTTAGAGGTCACACTAGGCCTAACTGTTTTAAGTTGCACGGATATCCTCATGTTACACGCAATAATTTCAATCACCAGGAAACTACTACTAGCCGTTGTGAAAATCAGAAATTTAGGCCTAATTATACTAATTATGATAAGGTGAAAAACATGAAACCTGTTCTTGAGTCTAGCAGTTTGAGAAAAACCATTCAATTCAAAACTAGACCGATTTGGGTTAGAAGGAGTGATTTGTGCTGCATGGTTGGTCATACTTCTTTTAAGGCCCGGAACTCTCAAATGTGGCATTTTGACCATGGATGCTCTCACTATATGTCTGGTGATAAATCTGTTTCATTAATTGAATCCAATCCATTCATTCCATCTATTTAGTGGTTTGATCTATTTTTTTTTGTTTGCTATTGTTCTTTGAGTAATTATAATATATATATATATATATATATATATATACATATTTTTGCACGTGTTCTATTAACGAAAATCCAAAAAACATTCATATATGAAAAATCCTAAAAAGATTTTTTTTTATGGGGCTGCATTCTCCTTCGCATTGCTTTCACTTATTTACCATGAATATGGACATTCTAGATGGAGCATGAGCATATGGTGTGATTTCTCATTTTTACAGACATTTAGATGGTGAGTGTTGCATGCTACATAGCCGTGTGTTTTCCACCATCTCACGTAAATGATAGATTGCTCCTTTTTCACGTATGGTTAGTCTCATGTACCTTGCCATGTTCTCGTGTTCGTTCCCCTTGAGATTGACCTATGGCTACCATTCCCTTTGTGATGTTATCGTTTTATTTGCTCTTCTCTCCTTAAAGCACCTATCAGGTATTAGTTTATTCTCTACCTATCCGGGCGTTCATTGAGTAACCGGGCAATTAGAGTGAGGTATTCTCCCTCTAAGCATTCGCGTAAAAAGGTGGATAGACCTTGTGAAGGTATGCTTGTTGGACCACTTGCTTAGTAACCGGGCAATTGGGGTGAGGTAATCTCCCTTTGAGAGTTCGCGTCAAACGGCAGTGGGGTAAGAAAGAATTTCATTTGTCTGATTATACAAAGAGAAAAAGAAAAGGAAAAGAATGTGCTTCTGAGGGGGAGTTTGTTCTTTCTTATTGAACTACATTGAGGACCTAGCTCTGTTTGACTTCTTGAGGGGGAGTCGTCTTGAAACTCCAAGTGTACATGAGAACCTACATCTTTGTTGAATTGAGCTTGATATGATTTTCGTGGTTCACACACACACTTTGACATTCGGCCATGTTTTGTGTTACATTCGTCCTCTCGATATCTCTATGATGAGGCATTACACCGTTTGTTCATGTTTTGATCTTGATGAGTGTGTTGATGGTTATAAATGACAATGAAAAGGGGGTGTCGCCTTTATCGCTCTAAAATTTTATTAAGTTCATATTGGCTTTCTAGAATACGAAGTTTTTTTTTAGGGGGGAGCATTATCTATTTTTTCACTTGCTAGAAGGATGCTTTATTGGCTTTCTTATGACTTAGTTTTGTTGGCTATTTTATATGGTTATTGGATATCGGCAGTGAGAGTTCTTGGCTTATGGTTTGGGCAAATTGGCTGTTATGCGATATCGGCAGTGAGAGTTATTGGCTTATGGTTTGGGCAAATTAGCTGTTATGCTTCATTGCTATTGATTTATGATTTATGCTTCTTGGTTGTTATGGTTTATGAATATCGTTTGTCATTCCAAGACAACAAGGGGGAGTAGAATTCGTCCTTCTCTAGTTTCTCTAATCCTTGTTTTTTAGTGGTTAAGTTGTGTTTGCAGCGGATTGTATTTGTAGTGGGTTTTGTCATGGAAGTGCCAAAGGGGGAGATTGTTAGCTCCAAAAAGCGATGCTATTTTTTGGTTGGCAATTCCATTGACAAAACGGATTTTCAACTGTATTCCTTTCTTTATCGAGTTGTATCTTTTTTTAATATTTTCTAAGTAGAGTGAGTTTGTATTGAATTAGAGTGGAAGGAATCATAATTTGTAATTGAGAGTGGGTGCGAGTGTTCTTTTGAGCGGATTGATCGGCCTATCAACTCTCATCCATCGGGATCCACTAATCAAGTGTGGCAGCCTAATGAAAGAAAAGCAGATGGAGTGACGGATCAATTCCTCGATCGATCGGAAGGCTATGATTATAAAAAGGGGCTTTTCTTTTTCAGCTAGGGTACCGAGAATACAAAAAGCAGCAGCAATACGAAAAAGAAAAAGTAAGTCTCGGTTCAAAGGATGAAAGGATATTTCTACCGTTGATTTATTGGAGTTCTCATCAGTTTCCGAGACCAGAGTCAACCTCCAAGAGATGTTCTCGATTTTCTTTCAACAAACATAGGTTCGTTCTTTGATGGATTTCCGAAGGGTTATTTGGAAGGCTTGAGGATTCGAGGCGGCGACAATCAAGCACAGGGTACGGTGAACGAGGATTCGACTATCGTTCTTGAGTCAATTGTGAGGATTTCAATTGTGTAGTAAGTTCGATTGTAACCGTACAATGTTTTTCTATAGTGCTTGATTTTTCATTCACCCATGCACGGATCTCTACATGTAAATTCTCGATCTCAAAATCAACTTTTCTATTTTTTATGTTCTTAATTTTGCCCATACATGGTGTTTTATAGCAACCCAAAAGGCTGAAATTAAATTAGACACCAGTTATTAGGTTTCCATGTATATCACTTGAAATAGGCTTGAAGTTTTCCATGAAATAATTACTTAAACAAATAAATTGTTAATTCAACTATCACGTGCTTATTTTTGTTGGTCATTTCTTCGTAATGGATGTCCATGCTGGAATTATGTCAGGAAGACTTGGAAACAAATAACAAAATACTTAAAACATTTCCTTTTGAAGAACTTTAGGTTGAAACTATTGAACACTTGCCGACATCAACAAGGATATGGAGATAGAACACACAAATTCAAGTTCTTCAATAAAGAACACGATAAAGATGCACAAAATACGATTTTATTGATTTGAAAAGAATAAGGGATTCATTCTCATTTTTCAATTTCTTTCATAAATAAAAAATAAGCACGTGACGGTTGAATTAGCTTAAAGAATCATTTTAATGTACAAATGTGGTGAACCGAAAAGCAAAAATCATACGTTTTCAAAAAAAAATGCAAGAATCGTATGAAATAGTAATAAATATATGTTCAGATAAAAAATATATGTCTTTTAAGCCAGCCTCCGAGTCAAAATCCTAGCTTCGCCATTGGTTTGAGAGCCAAAATTGGACTGAATGTGGCATGATATCCGACCTTGGATTTCTCACAGTTAATCTCAGCCATTAAATGGACCACAAGTTTAATTTCGTCACCACCCTATCCGTAGCAAAAAAAATTCGCTCCCCTCTCTCTACCTTCCAGCCTTCTATTCTCCACATACCAGCTCACTCCAACTTTCTCTGTACTCCTCTTCTTCCACCTTTTTTATAATTAGCCTAAGCATGATTGTGTTGGCTGACTCAGGTAAAAAGGAGATCAAGGTGAGCACACATGTCCATAATAATTCAAACCAATTTTGAAGCCACACCCTCGTGAAAAGGGGAATATTGTGCATTTCTCATTTTTTTCATTTTATAATCCTCATTTTATATAGCTTATTTAGCTTATTGTGCATTTCTCATTTTTTCACCATACAAAGTGAGAAGAATTTTGCACTTCTTACAAAACTTTACGAGGAATAAACTAGTGATAAGCCGAGTAAATAACAGTTAAAGTAACAGAGCGAAGATTGAGAACAAGAGCGTGAGATACTTTGGAATATTATGTGACTAAGGTAATATTTCACTTGAATATAAGCATTGTTATTCTGTTGTATCGTATACTTACCGAATAATTTATTTTTCAGGTGTGGAGCCGGATTTCATGCAATCCCAATATCTATCCTTGAACAAAGTTTTGGTTTGTATTTGTTTCCAAGTTCGAGTAATTTTGAAACACGATTAGAGACGCGTTCACTCCATATATTTCAATTCTTTCCTTTTTGGTTAATTGTTTTGGAAGATTGTAGTCAATAGAGTGAGTATTTTGGTTTAGACATGACAAATTATGGGTTTTTTTTTTTCACGGAAACATATATGACAAATTATGTTAACTAACGAGAACTCTCTTTTGTTAGCTAAATTACATTTCCTCAATACCGCCTAGATGTGGTTTCTTCGTGGGTTCCGTGTTATGTACAAAACTGGCCATATATATGACTACTGATTATTTGTTTATGAAGCTTGCCATGTTCTCTTGTCTAATTTCTAACAGCTTGAGATTAGTTATGATCTTTCCATCACTCGCGTGATCTCTCCTTTATGAGCCCTAAAATCAGCATATCAAAGGGGATATGCATCAGCTGGCAAACAAGCTCACCTCCTGCCCCATATCTCAAGATATCTCCGAACGCTACTTTTTGTGTCTCACCCCGGACCCGCACAAATAATTTGAATCCTACAATAACATACTAATGAGTTAGAACCTTCTTCAAAAAAGAAAGAAAATCATTATACATGTCTCATATTTAGAGTAGTTTGCCCAGTTTAGTACTCATTTTAATTATATGCATAGAAATGATACACAGGGTACAGGCTTAACTTTTGCCCCAGTATGATAGGCATAAAGTGGTTGTCCTCAGGCTCCAAGCCCTTGAACCAGTGTCCCTATTGGTTTCATGAATACACTTTTTGTGCAAATATCTTCGAATGAAGAATTGAATTCCTGTAGTCGTCATCCCAGAAAAGCGCTTTCCACTCAAAAAAAATTTCACTGCAAACTAAGCTGTTTTCCACGACAATTCCCCACCGCGCGCACTTCGCACCTGATTCAGGGGAATACGGGATAGCTTATGAAGTATGTTTGGCAAAGACACGTTGCCCAAATAGGATTTAGCACCGTCTTCCTTTAGGAATGAAGGCTTTCCC
The DNA here is from genome assembly GCA_014282245.1 of Rhododendron simsii. NCBI lineage: Eukaryota > Viridiplantae > Streptophyta > Magnoliopsida > Ericales > Ericaceae > Rhododendron > Rhododendron simsii. The sequence goes on along the minus strand of WJXA01000443.1, from coordinate 37,252 downwards.
TTACATAGAAGCATTGGAAAATTAGATCGCCGTCCAGCAGGGGCATTGAATTTGATAGAAGGCTGCTGGAATACCATCTTGACCCGGACATCTCCATTTTCATCCTCCCACTTAGAAAGGAGCACTCTGCCCTTCTGATTCGGCAAATGGTTTGCTTATAAATGGCATTCACGTTGGAACCCAATCTTATGGCCTACTTCACATGTTTCATGTCGATAGGGCAGCAATTGGCACAATCCGATGTTGTCGACAAGAGTTTACCTTCCTCCTCTCTGATGAGCCAAAATTAGTTTCTCCTCCTTTTGGTGCCAAATGGAGTTTGGAGCAACCTCCTCAAGTAACTAAACAAAAGCACTATGAATAAGAGCAAATCCACGAGAGGCACTGTCGTTAAGCATATGCATAGATGACTATGAACTCACCATTAAACATGTTTCTAACAAATTAAATGAAAAAAAGTAAGAATTTTTGTTGAGTGGGCAATTTACTAACAAGACATCAACCGCAGAAGACGCAGCATTCTCCTCTATGTCAAATAAAAATGAAGGTACAACAAGAATATGCAACAGGAATCCACAAACTCATGATAAACTTCGATGGAAAGGAAGCCGGGGGTGAGCACATCCGACCAGTTTGTTTGTTTTTTTTTTTAAATGCACATCAGACCAGTTGAAAAAGCACATTTTGTCGAGAAAAGAAAATTTCTCGACAAAATGTGGTATCTGTGGTGGGAATCCCTTAGCACACAGTAACCTCCTATGGTGATTCAGAAGCACACAACCCCGAATTTTATTCAGACGGATTGAACTACTCAACTCCGATAAGGTCATAAATGCAGCTGCGCAGAAATGTTTTTGTAGGCCGGGTACACGACTCTCCCTTAGGTTGCACGGACATGTATATGAAGTTGAATCACCAATAATCATCACAAAGAAAGGGAGGACGCTGATATGTTGTGAGACGATCTTTAGGACATTGCACTAATGAGAGAGAGAGAGAGAGAGCATACATGGTCACATTATTTTCCGAAAACCCTCTTCTTCTTTCGAGTGTACAATACCAAAATGAGCGAGCCAGAGGAAGAAAGCAAGAATAACAGAGCAAAAAACTTTTGGCAAACAATTTGAAATAACCACAGCTTAGAGTGCGCAAAGAATCCGTCAGCCCACCAAACCGACCTGCACTTGCAGATATGGGGTTGGCTAAGGGTTAAAACTTCTTAACCCGTCATTAACTTGGACCCAACCAGCTATATATATATTGTGTTTAAAAATACCATGCACATTGCCGTTAAACTTGCTCTCTAACATTCAAATGATCTAAAATTTATTTGTTGTTGTTGTTTAAATGACTGTGAGCTACGCGCCCTGAAAAATTCTCTGTCTCTCTTTTTTGTATTTTTAGTGTTACAAAAAGGGGGAAATGATTGGTTCGATTGAGAGTCGCCACCCAGGGTTTTGAAAAATGATTAACCCCGAGAAACCGTTTATTGAAAAATGTGACTCTTTTGCCCTTTGAAAAGGTTTTAGTCTATTGAAAACAGAGAGTTTTGGGTTCGAGAGCCAGGTTATGAGAGGAGAAGGTTTTGTTTGGAAAAGCACCCCCCTCGCCGGATAAAATCGGTCTCTACTAATATTTGTGGGATTTAAAATCATTTTATTGCTTAACTTTTACGCCACATAATCAATTATAGCACATGAATAATGCATATTCCATGAAAGAAACAAATATTAACAAAAATATTTGCATATAACAATTAATTGCGGAAAATAACTAAATCAACTAATCTGTCCCACATAAACTCTACCGCACAGTGGAGACATGTACCGTACGGTACATGTTCTATGATTTGCAATTTTAAAACAAGTTTATCTAGCACATGAAAATCTAAGGCAGGCACGCATGCTTATACATTAAATGAAACAAAGAAAGAAAAAAAGATTTTGGTAAAATGTCTCCCTTGAAGAATCTCTGCCGTACAGCAATAGTATGTGCCGCACGGTAGAGATTATGGGACATTAGCTTCGATTTTTGAAAATGTTTAAGTCATCTAAGCCCAGAGTTGGTATGAGGAACCAGTCTGAGTTTAGTGGCTTCCCCTCAGATTACAGAGATGAATAGTGGATAAAAGATTTGTACCTCTTGGAGCGAAACCTTCTTTGGAAAATTGTGACAATTGCAAAGTCTTTTGGCACGAGCAAGACTTCGGTATGCTGTGATGACAAAGTATGAGACTTGAGTGATTTTTTTTGGACTTGATATTCTTGGAAAGAAAATGGTATTTTTGGTGTTTTTGAAAGTGAAAAGGAGTAAAAAATGGGTTTTGAAAGAGGATGATACTTTTGGTATTTGAAATAGATACGAAAAAGAGTATGAATTTTTTTTCAAAGCATTTTGGAACTGTTTTTGATTGATAAAACTGAATTTCTCTCTTCTTCTCCAAAAAAAATGTTCTTTCTCCCTTTCTTTTTCTTCCAAAAAATGTTGGCTATTGTCTAATGAAGGGGGAGAGGTATTTATAGGGCAAAATTGGCTTAGATATCAAGCATACTTTGTGTGAAAACAAAGAATTTCGGCTTGCAACTGAAAAACTTGGTCGTCAAGCAAAAATAAGGGCGGCAACATGTACCGTACGGTACATAAACTCTACCGTACGGCACTGGGCTTCCACCGTACGGCACATCCCAACTGACATGAGTTTAGGCGGTCAAAAACTCTACCGTACTGTAGAAATATGTCCACCGTACGGCAGAGTTGACCACCGTACGGCACAGTTGACCGTCGTACGGTACAGTGACTACTCAACAGTCTGAACTTCGAATGGCCGCCCCGGACACTCCCGAACTCGGTTTTAGGTGTTCTTTGGACCGTTGGAAAGCACGTTAAGTCTACTTTCTAACCCAAGTAGTTTGGATAAAAATAATTTTGTACATCAAAAGATATGACAATTTTACCCTCAGGTGGTCGAAAAAGTGGTCGTTTTGGCAAAATTCTCATATCTCCCTCATTTCAAATCGGATTAAGGCTTATTATATATCGATAAAAAGGGTTTTGAATGTACTAAAAGATGGTGGACTCCAACCATAAAAATAAGGAAGTTTGATTTATGAAAATTGGGCTGAAAGCAGACTAAACCGAAGACCATTGGTGCCACGACGGCCAAAACACGCATTCGCTCATTCTAAGTGTCACTTTGGCACTCTCAAACCTATTCTTAAAGTGTTTCCTCATTCTTTGAGTACAAAGAGCTTTTATTTGAAGCTTTCAAGGCACATTTTATTTTTGAAAAGCTTATCGGCCACTTGTGTACGATTTTCAAAAGGTAACGCTCCGAAAGGTTTAGATCAATCCAAAGGTTTAAAATCATGCTTTCTTTATCATCATTGGGGACTTAAAAGTTTATCCAAGTTTTCCAAATTGGGGTGTCTACAATGACCTTGTTAATCATCTACCATCGTTTTTTGCTATCTTATTTCAAATCACCTTTTTTAATCTGAAACTTGTCAACCGCTCAACCCAACTTAATCAGCAATTCTAAACTGTTAGGAAAAATCAGCGGGACCTAACGGTCTTCAGATTGTACAATAGCTTGCGGGTGAAAAGATATTCAACCTGTATCCTGCAAGTATGCATGTTGGAGCATGAACTTGATTTGGTATTTTGACCCAAGAAAAATAAAATCCAAGACAAGCCCAATAAAGAAGCCCAAATAGAAGATATTATTGGAAGAGTATAAATATCTTGTTTCTAGAAGACCTAGTTTTTAGAAGAGTTCTAGAATATGCCTAGAAAATATCTAAATAATTGTTGTAAATAAAAGGTCACATGTGTAAATCTAGAAAGTACCTAGATATTATCTTGTAAGAAGACATCTAGAACCTTCTATTGAGTATTATAAATATGGAGAGGTTCTAGTCATTTTGTATAATATAAAAAAAAAAGTTCAAGTTCTAACTGACTTCCTCTTCAAAAAATATTGTCCAAATATATACTAGATACCCTCCCCTCCCTCCCCTTCCAACAATGCGTTGGTTGATAACCCGCTATGCATATACCGACAAGCATGTGAAGATAACATTCAGTGGTCGCTTAGGCTGAACAAAATTGAAAGGTTCGACATTAATGATTCAGTAGTGATTCAGTAGACATAGATATCGGAAAAAATCAATGAATACTGAACAAAAATTACCATGTCATTCGTAGCTTCCAACTTTACCCTAACCATGTGCGGCAATCTAGTCTTCTGTTAATTAAGCCATCAGATCCCCATCCTTTCTCAACAGGATAAAAATACGAGCCAAATAATCTTCATGTTCCGTGCTCAAATCCGATTCATACCACTTTAATGCATCCCACCATTCTTTCTCCCTTTTAATTACCTTCAATTTTGTACTGGAGACATCCATGGTAGAAAGCTTTTCGAGCTTTGGGGAATAAAAGATGACCATCCTCTCTAAATTTGGAGCAATGCATAGGCCACTGGAGATGCTGACCAGTTCTGGCAGCTCAAAAAGTGAAATCTTCTTCAAGATCCGGAGAAAAGGACCCGACTTTGAGCTGGAACTTTTGAGACTCGCAAGGCTGTCGATTTTTGGACAGTCTGCAACTATAAGCTCTTCCAAGTTTAAGAGATTCCTAAACATGTCGATTGTGAAAAGGGTAGTCATTTTGGGGCATGTATGCAAAGCCAAGGACTTCAGATTGGACAAAGACCCTTTTCTAACTGGCCCTTTCCAAATTCTCTCCATATTCTTCATGTAGTGGAGTGATCCAAGTACAATTGCTTCATCAAAATCTTGGAAATCTTCAAAGATGGTCTGTAACTTCATTTGCTCAGATAGGCTCTTAGCAGTCCAATGGCGGTATAGAAAAAAAAAACATTGGTATGTTTGAACACCTTGGTAATTACCTTTGGTATGCGATTTCCATTGATATGAGCGTCTCTCCAAATTCTCCCGATTATTGAATTCCTTTTCAACATCGTGGGGTAAACGGGAAATGAAGTGCTCTTCGTGATGGCCAACTATAAATCTGAAGTTTGCTAGACCTAGAAATATCAATGTGAGCTCGTCTAATAGTTGAACAATGGGTAAATAGTAGTAAATACAATTTCAGGTTCTCAACTCCTTCAAGCAACACAAATCATCTATAATAGCTTCTACCTCAACATCCCACCACTCTCCACATGGAATCACATCAAGAATTAGCTCATTCAAGCGTGAGAGATTTGACAAGACCCTCCTTGGAATTACTGTCTGATTTGCATAGCCATAATGACACTTTCAAGCACGTCAAAATTAACAAGTTTGGCAATCTCCTTCAAACGAATAATGAATCCATCCAAAGCATCCATAATTTTTTTATATCCAAGAGGACGATAGTAAAATAAGAATTAAATACACTCAAACTCTCCAAGAAGAAATTTAAAAGTGTAGTGTAATGATTTGCGCTAGCTCACCTGCCTAACCAATTAGCTTTAACTACGTTTATATTAAATGTTGGAATTACTTTATGTACGAAAAAAATTCTCTAAGAGATGTGGGACAACTATTCAGCAAGCTCGTATTTTGTGGGACCAACCAAGCACGAAAAGCACCTTAAACTCATCTTGTGTGCAACCTTTCAAGCATGAAAAGCACTTCTAGTTCATCTTTTGTCAGGCCCACCCAAGCATTCTGTTCATTGTAACTCATGGGCACTACTTTATATACCCCTTGACCTTTCCATATTTTCTCGATGTGGGCCGGATTTCACATGTAGTCTTCTAATATTTTGTTAGTCCTCAGTGTCAATTTTAGGTTCCAAAGAGGCTTTAAGAGATGTTTCTTCTTTAGAAGCTGAACAAAAAATTTCCATAACAACAATAAAAACTGAACCCAGAAATGGTTTTGGTAATTCTAGTAATGAGGTAACCAATTCACACCCCTAGCACAAAACAACACCACCTTCGTCTACGTTTATAACAAATACCAGCCCTTTTCTACCAGCTCTATCCACTAGCGCATAAAGAGCCTTGCCAAAGGGAGTAAGGAACTGCATACTAAACAGCATGAGCATCCTAGCCGTCTAGTCAAATTTTCCATGATATCTATAAACTACAGAAGTTTCAAAGGATACTCTTTAGATTTCGATAGTCGACAAAAGACGTTCTTCATCGCATGGAAAAATGGGTACAGAGTTCAGACTAGATTTTGCACCAATTTGATGTGCACCAACTTCACGTCAGTTAAGATGATTTCATCCCGTTATCAAATGGATAAGTTTTGGCCAAATTGAGTAAGTTGTAAGTAGATTGGATTTTTAATGGGTCATTGACCTATTTACAACCCGTTAGTTATGAGCCTAATTATCCGTACCCAACTCGACTCATTTATTTAAAATCAAACCCACCTTACCCATTAACCCAATTACATATATATTAAAATTTTATAAACGGAATAAACAAAAGTTTTTTAACGGATAAGAGAGAAAAAAAAAAACAAAGACACAAATGGACCCCACTCTCGATGATTGTTAGGTTTGTTTCTTTTCAACTTCTCCGATCTCGATTTCTAACCGTCGGATGATATGAAAAATCACAATCACACGATCGATGAAGGTTAGAAACATGGTTATGAAGATTCGAGCAATGTTTTAAAACCGGAGTTATGTAAAACCGCCTCAGGATTCCGGTTGAACCAGCAAACCGGTAAATTGTTCCAGTTTTTGTAACCCGAACCGTGAAAAATATATTTTGAACCCGTGGGTCAAGGCTGGGGAGCATTTACTGCTTTGCCAACCCATAGTCTTTTGGAAATTTCATTCTTTCTCAATTTTTGAAAGATCAACCAGGGAACTTGGAAAATCACATCTAAATTAACAATGTGATCTTATGCTTGACAATATGACATATTGTAATGTTTACCTATGTTTGCTACAATAGGAGCAGTTACCGGTGTAGTAGGGGCAACAGCAGGGTTAGTGCAGGCTGTTTCCGAAGCTAAGCAGGCATTTTGGGATACTCTCAAAGTCACACTTTCGGACAATCCAGAGGTGATTTGTGATAATTTGAATGAAGCAGTACAAGTTCTAGGTTCTGTAAGGAAGGATTTTGAGATTGAAGTAGAGAAGAATAAGATGAGGGTGCCATCTAGAACATACATGGAATGGGTACACAGGGTGATGGAGATTGAAGATCGAGCGAAAGATTTAATAGCCCAATATAACAATCAAAGCGAAGAAGAGACATCTCTCTGGTCAATTTTTTCATATCCGGATTTTAGAGAAGAGATGAAACTGGTGCATGGGAAAGTAATCAATCTTTTGCAAGAGAGCAATGATATCAAGGACAAAATGTTGGTTGATCGCGCACCAGAATCTATCGTAAAGAGGAAGGGGCCAGATATCAGGAAATATGAAACACTTCGAAAGCCACTAGAGAAGATATTGGATTGGTTGAAAAGATACGAGGTTAATGTTATTGGTATCCATGGGACTGTGGGGATTGGGAAAACTACCGTAATGCTCAACTTGAATAACCATGATCAAGTTGCCACGATGTTTGACTTAGTCATCTGGCTCACGGTATCAAAAGAGAGGGGCAATGAAAATCTAAAAAGAAAACGTCTACAATGCACTATTGCGCGGAGACTGAAACTAACAATGGCAAAAACTAGCAATGCTGATGTAGTTGCCCAAAGAATATCTACTGAGTTGAAGGGAAAGAAGTTCTTGCTCCTTTTGGATGATGTCAAAGAATATCTCAGTTTAAATGAAATTGGGATTCCTTTAGGCGACAATGGCAGCAAGATAGTATTGACAATTAGGCTGCGTCAGGTTTGTAACTCAATGGTGGACAAGGCGGTTAAGGTGTCATATTTGTCTCCTGATGAGGCATGGAAGATGTTTCAAAATGTTTTAGGAAGCAAAAAACTTATTGAAGACCTAAGAATCGGACCACTTGCATGGAGAGTGTGCAGAGAGTGTTGTGGACTTCCGCTCTTGATTGAAAAAGTGGCAAATACTTTCAAATTGAAGAACACTGAAAGTCTTTGGAGTGATGGACCGGATAGTTGGAGGATGTGGCCTAGTCAAGAATGCGAGGGCATTAAGGAAATGTATGAATTGTTGAGATTTTGTTTTAATGAGTTGGGTGATGATCGGTATAAGATATGTTTCCTGTATGGTGCATTATATCCTGAGGATAGCGAAATCAACATAGATTCTATGTTGGAGTGTTGGGAAGCAGAAGATCTTCTTGAGTCACCTAAAGAATGTGTCGTTGCTTGAGGAAGGTAAGAGTGATTATCATGTTACCATGCACAAATTCATCCGACGAGTGGCATTATACATATCGGAAGGTTATCCTGAATGTAAACATTTGGTGGAAACTAACAAAGAACTAAGAGAGCCCCCAGATGAGGAATCCTGGAGGGAGAAGAAGAGGATCTCCTTGGGTGATAATGAGTTGGATCGATTACCCGATTCCCCGGATTGTAGCATGCTTTCCACCCTATTCCTACAGAAGAATTTAGGTCTGGAAAACATCCCTCCAGCATTCTTTGAGCATATGATAAATCTTCGAGTGTTGGATTTATCTCATACTGGTATCACGTCATTACCATCATCTCTTTCAATCTTGATCAGCCTCAAAGTCCTAGACCTCAGCAATTGCGAACAATTGGTGGAGCTCCCTTCTCACATCGGGGAACTTGTTCATCTTGAATCACTTGATATTCATGGGAGTGGAATCACTAATATACCACCACGCATTGAGAAGGTGATCTTCTTAAAGCGATTGTGGGTATCATTTGGAAACGGAAATGACGCTCAAGACTTGAGTTTCAACTACGAAATGATTTCAAAACTTTCTAGTTTGGAAGAATTGGTCATTGATTTGAAATCTCCCCAGCAGTTGACTGATGAGGTGGTAGAGAATATAATGAAAGAAGTCGCTACTTTGCGAAAATTCAAGAGACTAAGGGTTTGCTTTCCCAATACGATTGTAGATGTCATAGAGGTTGCACCTATGACTGTCCGTATCCGCGTTCCAGATCCAAGGTTGTCTTGTTGAGAGTTGCGACACGATTGAAACCATCATGGATACAGTGGGTAGTGAGTTGCTACCTAATTTAGAGCAATTGTTCGTAAGGAATCTGCCCATGTTGAAAAGCATTTGGAAGAACGGACCACTTCAACCTGGAACTCTAACCAAATTAACGACTCTTGTTCTATCCGGTTGTCAAATTCTGGTCGAGGTTTTTCCTCCCGGCGCAATTCAATTGCTTCGTGAAATCCGGCATTTGAAAATTGAGAAGTGCGATGAAGTTGAAGACATAATTCCAGAAGCTGATGTTGTTGGAAATCTACCTATACTGCCAAAACTCGAGGAACTGATTCTCCTTGACATGGCAAAATTAAGCAGCATTTGTGCCGCTGGGTCATTGGAGTGGCCATCCTTGGAGAAGCTCCAGATCTTCGGGTGCCCAGGTTTGCGTAAATTGCCTTTCAACAAAGGTGACGTTGCAAATCTGGAACGTATCGAAGCAGATGAGGAGTGGTGGAGAGAATTGCAGTGTCAGAATCAAGAGGACAAAGAAGGGCTTCAGAAATTATGCATCTTCAGGTAATGTTTCGTCTTTCAAATATCGATGTTTTTGTTGAAAATAAACAGTTTTTCGCAAGATCTTTCGGAAAAGTCATTTGGTTGTTGATTTTAGGATTTTCTTTTTTGCCAAAGAACTCATGTTTTAAAAGGAAATCTTTTGAAAAAGATTAGTTCATGAAAACTAATATGAACGATGAGGTGATGTTTGGTAGGGTCCCCGTAAAAACATGTTTTGCTATGAAGCAGGGACACCTCGGCGAAGGTCAACCATGTATATATTTTTTGTGCATTTTTCAAGAGTTTTATACATAGCTCTATGATAAATTCCAATTACTGGATATGCTTCCTAGGTGAACGTCAAGCTACAAATGTCGGGTAGATATCCGGTGGTATTCTCATCCAAAAGTGTTGCGTGTCCAACATAGGTACCTTAATACATTCAGAAGAGTCCATGTAACATAGCCCCACCGCCACTAACCACCACCTCTGGCCACCGTTTCCTTCCGCTAGCCACCTCTTTTGGCTTAACCTCTAACGACTCCTGCACATCCAGCCACCCTCTCTGGTGACTCTCTTCCCTTCGGCAACCCCTCTTGCATCTGTCCAACTTCAAACCACCACCTCTGATGACCCTTTCGGCGACTTCCCCACCTCGTTCTCTGCCTTTGATGACCCTTCAATGACTCCTAGCTCCCACCTTCTGCCACCTCCTTCAGCGTCTTCCTTTCCTCCGGCAACCCCCTCTGGTACTTTTAAAACCAAGTTTTTAAAACGCATGCCTGCACTAATTTTATTTTATTTTATTTTTTTCAACAATCATAAAAAATAAAAATAATAAAAAAAGCTTGTTTTATTGCAAACTGGAAGCTTTACCATAACAGTAACGTCTAAAGAAAATTATTTCTTGAGACTGACATAACCGGCACTAGAGATGTCTTCATGTTTGTATGTCGTTTCCTAACACTCCGTCTTTTGTAGATCACGCAACGATGCAACCCAATGAAGAAAAAGACGATCCCAACGAGCTTTTAAGAATTAGCAAGCATGGAGTTTCCCTTACTCGTTTGGATGTGGGGCGGTCTCCTGTGGCAAGTTATTCCATTCTTCTTGTATCAGTACTTGTATTTTCTTACTCAATTGTATGTGCGTTTAGCATAGTTGCTTGATAAACGCAGTTGCTGGACTACTGTTTCCTCTCCTTCAGTTGTACCATTGGATACTGTGCACTCTGTGTCGGGCTCACCCACAATACGAGTATGTGTAGGTGTTTGTGAATGTGTACGTGGTGTGCTAGCAAAGTTGTTTGAGGAAGCCAATAGTGGGCCTACCGTCTTTTTTGTTGGTTGTACTGAGTTTTGTTTGTTATTAATTTGTACTATTCACAATAAGATATTGTGCGTAATTTCTTTACCTAAGTTACAGGAATTTTTTTTAATTAATAGAAATATATGGATATATTTATGTGAGACAAATTGAAAACTCAATGTTGTATTTTGGACTATAAAAGACGAGAAAAATAATCTTTTTTTGGTAAGTAGAAAAATAATCTTGCCTTGCATATTAAAAGAAATTGGTGTTGCTAATCTGAATTGCCATTATTTGTGAATGAAATTAAAACTAGTCGTGACCCACATCCCGAGACTACTCCAAACTCTACTTTCTGGTCCTCATCTTGGAGGGATTTTTCAGTGCCAAGCGAGTATATCTCATGTGGTAACTGCTCAGCACATCCAAGCCGTCTGATACACTTTTGGACGGCTCGGATTGAAACCCTCAACACTTTCTCTCTTCAAATCTAAACCGTTCAAAAATGAAATAGACGGCTTGGATGCACGAGCTGGCACCACGTGATACCCGCTCAGCATTGAAATTTTTTTCATCACCTTGGACTCGTTGATCTTTAACATGAAGCGAACCTTTTTGAAAAAGAAAAAGCCTTTGTGCAAGTCGAACGTGGCTCACGTGCAGAGACTTCCATTTTGGATCGAGACTACGCAAAGGTAGAACACCATAGAAACTTTGTTGACTTTATCATAAACCTTGATTTGGCTACGATTCACAACGTAATGCGTCTATTACTGGTAATCCCCAGTTCAGTACTCTTCCAATTGCATGGAAGGAATGAGTTGAGTACGGACTCAGTTCCTGTCCAATTCAATTCCATCCAGTCCCGTTAACAATAATTGAAATTGTTCATTTTGTAGAGCTCGTCGAGTTCTTCAAGCACGTAAAAGTTCAAGTTCATTGGATACCGATCAATAACTTATTGGAACAAGTTTATCTTGAAACAAATGCATTGAGCACACCGACTAGGAACCATTTGTTTCAGGATAAATGTGTTTCGTTAAGTCATCGATCGGTGTCCAATGAGCTTCAATTTTTCCACACTTGATAAACTCGACTAGCTCTACAAGATGAACAGTTCCGACCATTGTTATGAGCCCGGGATGGACCCACAAAAACAAAAAACTGAACGGAATAGAACTAGACAGGAACTGGGTCCTTTGAGTACTGGCTTAACCAATGGCATAGTGCGATACACAAAAAGTGATTTATCGTCATGCTGGAACCCCATCTCAACCAGTGCCCCTATTTTGTGTTTTCTTTTTCAGTAACACAGACGCCGGGACCTTATATTGGTTGCTAAACATAACTATTGTGCAATTATATTTGGATTAACTACACCATTTGAAATACACTTGTATAGGTATTTATGGCTGGTAATAAATATTTATTATTACCGGTCATAAATACGTTCTTCCGGATAATTTTTGGGTATTTTTTCTTTGTATCTAGCATTGTCCATCCGTCCCTAAAAACCGAGAGGAGAGAGATTGGAATAGCCGATAAAGTAAGTCGAATCAAGAAACATAACCCAGTCAGGATTTAGCCAACAATACACAACAAACATCAGCTAACGGGTCGATCCTTGATAATTATGGATATTCTGAGGGGTGTTTTCCTTGGGAATGAAGGTTTTATTTACCTCCTTCAACATGTTACCTCGCCGAAGAAAGAAAGTTAGATCGCAGCTCCACCAGGGGCCAGGGCCCATTGATTTCAATGGAAGGCTGCTCGAATACCATCTGGACCTGAAAATCTCCATTTCCATCCCTCCCATTTTGAAAAGAGCACGCTTCACTTCTGATTCAACGAATGGTTTTCTATAAATCAACTTCACGTTAGAACCAAATCAACACCTTATATCCTATGGCCTACTTCACACGTTTCATGCCAGGCAGTCTTTTGCCCAAACCATTGTTATCTTCTCCACCTTTGGGTGCCTAATGGAGTCTGGACCAACCTCCTCTAGTAACTAAAGGGCAATATGAATGAGAGCAAATCTACGAGAGCATTGTCGTTAAGCGTATGCATATGGTACATATGAACTTACCATCAAAAATGTTTCAAAGATATCAAATGATTTACTGTAAGAATTTTTGTCAAGTGGAATGAACCAACAAGACAACCACCGCAGAAGGCACTCCAACAGTGATAACCACAGCATTCTCCTCTAGGGCAATAAAAGATTAAGGTAAAGTAAGAATAGGCAACAGAAATCCACAAATTCATGGTAAATGCTGACCGGAAAAGAAAATTCCGACCATACGTATGGTGGTAGGGCTCCTCATATGGTGGGATTCCCTGACCGGTACATTGGTTTCTGGAATAGGACTATTGGAACTGCCCTTGTCCTTTCCAGTTGAGAAATTCGACCATGCATATAGACAAAAAAATTATACCTTTTTCATAGATGCCTTTACATTACAGCTTCCGTGTGAAATCCTTCGGCCTAGGAAACACAACCCCCCTCGGTGATTGTGTTGAATTCAACAAGAACAACAAAAACTCTACGCAAGGGAGATCAGCCCAGAAGCCAGCTTGCACCCCTTTTACACAGAGAAAGAAAACATCTGGCACCTGTAGCACTTACAAAAACCAGCTGACTTCCTGACATCATCACATTTTTCCATTCTAAAGCTTGTTACTGATTATAAATAGGTCAACTAAATTCAAAGATTCCTATGGATGGAGGAGATATCTCTCATACCTTGTGGCAACACTGGCTGATCTCTTATCCGAGATAGAAGCACGGAAACATGTTCCATTGCGATATCAAGCCGCTCTTTCGACTTAGCTGATTCCGTTATGAGAGTTGATACCATACTCTGCAACAACTGAACCCTTTCTGCATGGTCACTTGGAACACAATGAAGGAGCTTTGTGGAGGGTATGCTTATTCGTCGCCAACGAAGCCGAAGATACCTTTCTGGGATTTGAAAGCAGTTTCCGGTAGACAGGACACGAAGGGCATGCCGGCAAAGAATCCCAGAGAACTCAAACTGGTGGCAGCTGCAACTTACAATGCCCTCCCGGTGAACCCAGTAGACTTTCCTGCCTCCATCGAGCTTCATGTGGTGTCTCACGAGGAACCCGTCTTCCATCTGGAACGAGGCATAGTGTGCCGCCAAAATAAGTTGTTCTTGGAGCTTGGAAAAAGCAAAAGGCTTAAGGATCGCCGCAGCATGAGATTCCATTGGGGCCCCTGTCTTGAGGCAAATGTTTTGGAGGTTCTGCTGCATTGTTTGTTGTTCACCGGCTTCATCTTTAAAATCTACAGCAACGGCTACCTGTGCGCAAAAGTCATGACAGTGTGTAGCGGCAACAGTGACGAACTTTTAGTGCGCTCTCTTTTATATGTTGGAGTTTTTCAAAATAAATTGGATTTTAGTTTGGAATGTTTGGAAAGGTACCGAGTGAGATTTTTGTGAAAGCTAGGTTGTTACAACTTTTCATATGAGTTGTGACTTTATGTAAATGGTTGTACCACCCATTAAATTGGGGTGTGTTCGTTTGGGAAGATGTGACTGTTAGGAAGGGATGTAAATCATGGGGTGCCTCCAAGAGGCATGACCCTTCCTAACTGTTTGTTTGAAGGGTGCCTACTAATAGGCATGTTCTTTCCATTAGTTGTCTTCAATAGACATGACCATTTCTTATGATTGTTTACAAGAGACACAACCTTTCATGCAAGGGTGTTTATAAGTCTATAAATAGGCCATTTGTAAAGTCACTCAAAGGACCGAAAATTCCATACAAAATTGCTTTCTTTCTCTCTACACATTCTCCTCCTAGAAATAGGAATAGAGTATCAGTTCTTGGTTTTACACTTGCTTAGCGGATATTCTGTCTGTCTTCGTTTGTGCAAACGCAAACAGAAAGAACCTAGAGTTCGGATTCGATTTATCTTGAAGGCGGATTTGCTGTAACCCGGTGCACACCTTATGGTGGGGGCAAATACTGTCTTTAGGAAAGCGTTCTCCAACGTGACTCGAATGCTTCTACCATTCCAATTTTGAAGAGACGATCCTATTACTTTCATCATTTTGAAGACCGGATTTCCAACATTATATTCACAGCATCAAATTCTCAAATTTTCTCCAATCCAGATGGTTTTACATGATTTGGGAAGAACAATAATCAAACGGTAGTGCTACAGATCACGGGTTTATTCACCGCAAAAATCTCGTAGGTTACGTGAAAAGTTACTGTGACAAGACACCTCGTCCAGGACTTGGGTATATTTGATGAAATGATTCAAAATGTACAACAAATATAAAATAAGACAAAATACAGCAGAAAGAAAAACAGATATTAGAAATATCATTCAGGATGCTTTTTCCAAGTTCACTTAGGTTTAGAGTTAAAGTCCCTTCCCTCTCCTACTTAACGTTGTTGATGTTCTTGCATGTTCTCAAAAAAATTAATAAAACATTAGATTGATAAAGAGGAAGCGAAGGGTGGTTATTGGTAAATTTTAAACTCAGTCAGAATTTACATCACATCCCACCTGTCAACTTGGGAGACTGAAGGATTTTGAGACTGAGGTCGAGAAAAATAAGACGAAGCTGCCATCTAGAACTTATGTGGAATGGAGGCGCAGGGTGAAGGAGATTGAAGGTCAAGTGAAAGATATAATCGCCGAATATAACAAAGAAAGCAAAGAGGAGGTATCTTTTCGGTTTTCTTCTCCATGTCCAGATTTCAGGGAAGAAATGAAAAAGATGCACGAGAAAGTAATCTATCTTTTGCGAGAGAGCAATGAAATCAGAGATGTTGGTCGATCGCGCACCAGAACCTGTCATAAAGAGGGAGGGGCCAGATATCAGGAAATTTGAAACACTTCAAAAGCCACTAGAGAAGATAATGGATTGGCTGAAAAGATACAAAGTTAAGGGTATTGGTATCTATGGGACAGTGGGGATTGGGAAAACTACCATCATGCTCAACTTGAATAACCATGATCAAGTTAGGGGAGCAAGGGAAATCCAAAAAGAGAACATCTACTACGTGCTATTGCGCAAAGGCTGAAACTGACAATTGCAGGAACAAGCAATGCCGACGAAGTTGCCCAAAGAATACGTACGGAGTTGAAGGGACAGAAGTACTTGCTCCTTTTGGATGATGTCAAAGAATGTCTCAGTTTAAAGGAAATTGGGATTCCTTTAAGCAACTATGGCAGCAAAATAGTGATGTCAAAGAATATCTCAATTTAAAGGAAATTGGGATTCCTTTAAGCAACAATGGCAGCAAAATAGTATTGACAACTAGGTTGCGTGATGTTTGTAATAACGAAATGGTGGACAAGGCAATTAAGGTGGCATATTTGTCTCCAGATGAGTCATGGAAGATGTTTCAAGATGTTTTAGGAAGCAAAAAGCTCATTGCAGATTTAAGAATCTGGCCACTTGCATGGCAAGTGCGCAGAGAGTGTAGTGGACTTCCGCTCTTGATTGAAAAAGTAGCAAATACTTTCAAATTGAAAAACACTGAAAGCCTTTGGAGTGATGGATTGAATAGTTGGAGGTTGTGGCCTAGTCAAGAATGCAAAGGCATTAGGGAAATCTATGAATTGTTGAGATTTTGCTATAATGAATTGGGTGATGATGGGTATAAGAAATGTTTCCTGTATGGTGCATTATATCCCGAGGATAGCGACATCAACATAGATTCTTTGTTGGAGTGTTGCATGGGAAGCCGAAAATCTTCTTGGCAATGGCAATGACGCGAGAAAGGTGCGTGTTGTGTTTGGGCATTTAGTATTGAGTCACCTAAAGAATGTGTCGTTGCTTGAGGAAGGTAAGTGTGATTATCATGTTACCATGCACAAATTCATCCGACAAGTAGCCTTATACATACTGGAAGATAATCCTGAATTTAAACATCTGGTGGAAACTAACAAAGAATTAAGAGAACCCCTAGATGAGGAATCTTGGAGTAACAAGAATAGGATCTCCTTGGGTGACAATGAGTTGGACCGATTACCTTATTCCCCCAACTGTAGCACGCTTTCTACCCTATTCCTACAACACAATTTAGGTCTGGAAATAATCCCTCCAGCATTTTTTGAGCGTATGATAAATCTCCAAGTTTTGGATTTATCTCATACTGGAATCACGTCGTTACCATCATCTATTCAATCTTGACTGGCCTTAAGGTCCTACACCTAAACAATTGCCAACAGTTGGTGGAGCTCCCTTCTAACATTGTGGAACTCGTGCATCTTGAATCACATCACTTGATATTCATGGGAGTGGAATCACTAATATACCACCTCACATTGAGACTTTGATCTTCTTAAAGCGCTTGTGGGTATCCTTTGGAAATGGAAATGGCACTCAAGATGTGAATTTCAACTATGACATGATTTCAAAACTTTCTAGATTGGAAGAATAGGTCATTGATGTGAAATCATCCCAGCAGTGGACTAATGAGGTGGTAGAGAAAGCAATTAAAGAAGTGGCTACGTTGCGAAAATTCAAGGGACTGAAGGTTTGCTTTCCCAATAGGATTGTAGATGTCATAGAGGTTGCTCCAATGACTGTCCGTATCCTCATCCCGGAAGCCACAATTCTTATGAGTTATATCAGGAGGAGTTTGTGGGGAGTTGTTAAAAGAATTGGTCCATTCCGTTTTTTCATTGGTTGCCAAAAGTCAGAATATCTCCAGAATCCGGACTTCGTTAGATACAAAATATATGTCAAGTATTGCAACGTGCTGGCAGCAATACTCCAATTCTTGAGGTCCTTGCGGAAGCCGAGGGATTTGAGTTAGTCAACCACAAGGACATCAAGCAGCTATCAGACTTAATTTGGAACTGCAAACATGAACAAGATCCAAGGTTGTCTAATTGAAAGTTCCGACGCGATTGAGACCATCATGGACATGGTGGGTAGTGAGTTGCTACCAAATTTAGAGCAATTGTTCGTAAAGAATCTGCCGATGTTGAAAAGTATTTGGAAGGAGGGACCACTTCAACATGGAAGCCTAACCAAATTAACGTCTCTAGTTGTGTCCGGCTTTCAAATTCTGGTTAAGGTTTTTCCTCTCGGTGCAATTCAACAGCTTCGTGAAATACGTTATTTGAAAATTGAGAAGTGCGATGAAGTTGAAGACATAATTCCAGAAGCTGATGCTGCTGGAAATCTTCCAGTACTGCCAAAACTCGAGGAACTGATTCTCATTGACATGGAAAAATTAAGTAGCATTTGTGCCATTGAGTCATTGGAGTGGCCATCCTTGGAGAAGCTCGAGATCTTTGGGTGTCCAAGTTTGTGTAGTTTGCCTTTCAACGAAGGTAACTCGACATATTTGGACGTATCGAAGCAGAGCAGGAGTGGTGGGGAGCATTGGAGTGGTGGGGAGCATTGCAGTGGCAGAATCAAGAGTACAAAGAAGGCCTTCAGAACTTATGCATCTTCAGGTAAATGTTTCATCCTTGAATTGTCCATGTTTTGTTGTGGTTTATGAAGCAGTTTTAAAGAGAAATTTCGGAAAACTTGTTTGGTTCCTGGATTTCAAAACTTGATTTTATGGAATTTTATTGGAAAAGAATTTGTGTTTTCAAACGCAAAATTCTGGAGAGATGTTTTCCAAATTCTTGAAATCCCCTCAGGGCCACTAAAGGAGGATTGAACTTTTCCATACGTGTAAGCGACGAACTTTCACTCTGCCAGGATTGCCCTGGTGTGTTTGTGAAGTTGTGAAGTTGGATCACTTTGTACAGGGTTGTTTTGGTCGTTTGGCCTGCTCTGAGTGGTGGCCCCCGCGGATTTGGGAGTTCAGATTGTGGTTTATTTATTTTTACTTTAATGGGTTTTCTGACTTTTCATGTTTTCCTTCCATGTCCTTTTTTCCTTCTTCGGTTTACTGTTTGAGTTTTGGTGTGGGGGTGCTTTGGGAAAGTCATGCACCTGCTCTCTCTTCCTCTCCCCAAAGAATCAGAATCGAATTTGATTTCTTCTGCAAACAGAGAGAGAGAACCACACACACATATACACAAACAGAGAGAGAACCCAAGCCGGAGAAGGCGAAGAGAGAGAGAGAGAGAGAAAGAGAGAGCGAATTCGAGAGAAGAGAGAGAGAGAGAGAGACGAACCAGCAGCCATCGTCTACGACGAAACAGTTCGGAAGCAGTCCATCGTCTCTGAGAACTCCTCCTTGTACGGCGATCCGCACAGCCGGGTTCAGCTCATCGTCTTGCTGGACCGGAGTCACATACGGCCACTCCGGTCGAAGGCTTAGCGAGACTCTCATCAGATCTATCGACCGATCGGTATGAGAGAACATGGTTCGCGTACGGAATCTGTGTTAAGATAATAGAGTCCCACATTGCTTGGGAGTGGAATGGGTGATCACTTAATAACATTTGGGACCTCTCCACTCTTTGCCAATTGGTTTTGAGATGGATATAAAGTTTCCACAAATCCAAGAGACAGTGAGAGATAGTGTGAGATCGAGAGAGAGATCTGTGGGTGTGGGGGTGGGTGTCGGAGGGTGAGAAAATGCGGCGATGTTGGTGGTGTTCCAGCTTTGGTAGTGCCGGTGGTGGAGGGAGAGAGATGGGTTGCAGATGAGAGGAGGAGAGTAAAGTTAGAGAGAGAGTGGGTGAAGTTGTCGAGATAGAGAGTGTTCTTTTTTTCAATCCTCTGTCGAGAGAGAGGTGCAGATCCAGTCCAGTCTTCAATGGACCAGTTTGGTCCAGTTAACGGCTGGGATTGATTGTACAAAATCCAATGCTTCACATGCTGCCACGTCAAGTCTTACTTTTTGCCCTAAAAAAGGCACGGAACGGAGGTTATGCCAGAGTTAACTCTGAAAATGCGTGGATCAAAAAAAAAAAAAACTCTGAAAATGCAAAACTCCACCCAAGTCACGTGTCACCTCGCCACGTGCTCGCCGCTTCGATAAATGACGGTGAGGTGGTGTTTCACTTTTCAAAAAAGTACTTTTTTTTTTTTCAAACGGGAGTAATTTCAAACTCAAATAATGAAAATGAAATTTTTTTTTAAATTTTTTTTTCACCATTTAAAAGATCTTAATGAGATCTATCAAACAAGATCCCTAAATGCAAGTTTGATTATTCAGCACATACGCAAATATTTTTTTTAACTCCAGGTTAGTTCGGTTGGTTGGTTGATTTGCTCGATTAGATTATCTATCACATACCTTTGTCGATGGACTCTTCTGAAAAGATGTTTCATTTTGAGATTAAAAAATGAAGTACTTTTGGACATAATTTTAGAAATTTTTGGCACCATATTAAAGAGATCGTGAAGTACTTTAATTTGGTATAAAGAAACTTAAAAAATGATGATCGAAAGTATTTTATTTTTCAATTGAAAAACTACACGATTTTCCATAGAGAGTAGGCAATTTGGGATGGAAGGAGTATTTTTTTTTTTGTTAAATAGCCAGTGGTGTCTGGGCAAGTTTATGCGCATCTTAACTAATTTATTGTCAAAGGCAGGCCATCCACGCTGGGACAAGAAAATTCACAAAAGATTGCAAATTTTTGTGCAGTATGGCCTCAAGAATCGAACTCTTGTTAGGTAAACCCACCAACTAACCGGACTAATTTTGGGGTTAAAATAAAAATTATTTGTTGAATAATCGAACTTGCATTTAAAAACATTAAAATTTTGCACTAATGCGTCTCAGTGTCATGTGTAATAAGTTGACACGTGGCTTGGGTGGAGTTTTGCATTTTGGAGAGTTAACTCTGGCATGACTTCCGTTCCGTGCCTTTTTTAGAGCAAAAAGTAAGACTTGACGTGGCAGCATGTGAAGCATTGAATTTATACAATCAATCCTAGCCGTTAACTGGACCAAACTGGTCCTTTGAGGACTGGACTGGGTCTGCACCCGTCTAGATAGAGCCTGTCGATTTGCTCTTGGTCAATATGAGTTCTAAAAGCAACATTGTTAGTATTTTATTTGAGGGAATGTGTTAAATAATTTGAGATGTGGTAGTAAATAATTTTTTAGACTGTTTCGGGCCCAAAAAAATTATCAGAATCATTCATTTTGTTGAGTTCATCGAAAATTTCAATTTTAAAAAAATTCATATTGATCAGATACAGATCAATATCTGATCCAACAAAAAAAGGGGAGTTCGGCCCAACAACAAATCAAAGGTTCCTCGACAGCATTTACAATTTACTCACAGGATACACCCAAAAGTCAACGGTCCATTATCTGCAATTTACTCTCGTTGAGCATAACCCAACTTTTTTGCATTTTACTCTCTTTAATGATTAATCAACTAATAAGAACTTGCCGATAAAAAAACAAAAAACTAATAAGAACTTCCACTAAAGATTTTTAGGACTTCTTTTTGTTTTTTCTTTATTAAAACAAATTCGCTGTTGTTAGTTTTGTGTCTCATTTTTTACATTTATCCAAACATTTCGGAAAATATCCACTCTTTAGCAAAAAAAAAGTCAACTTTTTATTGTTTTTGCTAAAAAATAGCTATTTTCCAAAATATTTGGTAAAAGTAAAAAACCCGACTTACCTCGTCAAGACGAATCAATAATCCACAAAAGTTTGGCACAAAATTAACAAACAGGATTTTTTTTTTGTGAATGAGGACAAAAAATGCTAAAAGAAAAAATGCTTAAGGGAACGGGGTCTAAGAACTCTACTATGCATAACTTGTAACGACACTGTACAGATCGTCATGCGACATCCATTTCTAGGTCCCATACTAATGATCCAAGCTGTTAATTAATTCTTAAACTTGAAAATCGGGTTGATGTGGACCGTTGATCTAGCATTAAGGAAACTAAAATGAAAATAAGTTGGGTTTTGCTGTCGTGGGGAGAAAATAGGGGTGAGCAAAATATCCGTCAAACCGTGAATCCAGTCCAAACCAATCCAAACCGAAAGATTTGGTTTGGTTTTTTAGTAGTATGGTATGGTCATGGTTTAAAAAAATTAGAAACCGCATTATATAGTTTGGTTTGTGGATTCATGTTCACGATTATGGTTCCAAACCGATTCTAACCGTATAATCTATATATATATATATATATAATATGTATAGTTATATATATTTTAATTATGATTCACCAAATAAATATAGGAGCCTACTTTCCTAATTTATCGATGCTATTAAATCCACCAATATTTAGTTTTCCAATTCCTATTCCTATAATTCCTCTACTACCATTACCAAGAGTGATTACCCTAACTTTCTATATAAGAAAACCTATCCTTATACTACATAAACCTAATGTACTAACGTAGCATCCATCTCTTGCCCAGCCACAATAAGACATCTATCTTCTCTACCCATAGTTCTCTTTGCAATCTGCATGGCTTCCGTGAATGTAAGGGAAAACAAATTCTGTTCTTGCTTTGATTTTTTGTGTTGCTATTTTTTTTCCAGATCAACAATATTTTATTTGATCCTAACTTTTTTCTTCTGTCTTTTCTTGTTAGATGTCAACTGCGGAATGAAATTGATTTTAATATAAGTTTTTTTTTTAATTTATTTTCATAATTTTAAGTACTTCAAATATTTTTTTGGAGATGATAGCTTAGTTCAAAACAAATCGTGGTTAAAACCGAAACCGAACCGTAGTCTAATGGATTGGATTGGTTTGGTTCTATGCATTTTGTGGGTTGGTTTGGTTCTCGAAATTTATAATCCGTAGGTATTGGTTTGGTTCTTGGTTTACTGTAAAACCGAACCAAACCGAACCATGCTCACCCCTAGGAGAAAACCTGGAAATGGGGTTGATGTGGGCCAATGATTTTTGCTTGGGCAATCCTAGCCAAAAAAGGGACAATAATGGAGGGGAGTTGAACCCGAAAATGGGATGTTTTTATTTTTATTTTTATATATATCTACAGGAAATGGGGATTGAGAGAGTTGCATTCCAAAAAATTGATTTTAGGGTAAGTGGTACTCATGCAACATATACGAGCTGTTAAAAAATGCAATTGATGGCTAGGATTGAAAGGCACCGAACGAATTAAATCAAAAACAAAAAGGAGAAAAAAAGTGTTTCAATCTGATCTGTTGATTGCATTGTGCTGCATTAATATCACGTGGTATTTGATTTGCAAACAGAATTCCTCCAGCTTGAGAGAGTTGTTTATGTACCCCGTTCCAAAAGCATTCTTAAAAAATAAGTACTTATTTTAAAATTTTCAAGCTTAAAAGTAATGTGCTTATGAAAATAGTTTTTAAATTTTATTGCACCTTATAAAAGATGATGAGATCTTTCAAAAAAGATCTATATTGCAATAATTTTAAACTAGCAAAGACCCGTGATATGCGAATGAATCGGCCTTTTTGGTGTTCAAACCTATTAGGTGTTTGGGCTTTGGCCCATTTCCTAGATTGGCAGCTTGTTAATCTCGGTTTCTTCTCTCTCTTAGGTCTTGGATTGACACAAGATTATTCTTAAGCTTTGTTTAGGGATATGATACCGTTTAATCATTGTTCCTTTTAGTCTTAGTAGCTTCTCAAAGATTATAAAATTTTCTTTGCCTTTAAAAAAAAGAGTTGCACATTTAAATCAATGGCTCAAACGAAATATTAAAGTAGGTCCAAACATTTCCAAATTCATAAACCGTTCACCACGCTTACTACAAATTAAATAAAGTTAAATTGATCTGTAAAACGTAACCTAACAATTAAAATGTCTTTATAAAATCTTTCAATGCTTTTGTGAAATTGTTATCACGCATACCCCATGCCATTGTTCCTTTGTTAGTCCTCAACATTCCAAATAAGATCAAGAATTATTAAATTCATCACGAAATATGAACCGGTTTGTATATAATTTAGGTGTGACAATGAAAGTAAAAGGCCAACTTACCTTTGAAAAAGTGCAAACATTCTTCTGACCAATCAACCTTTAATACGAAAGTCACCGCAGAGACACAATGGTCAAGACACACAGGTTTTCGAGCAGGAATAATAAAAATATATGCGTGTCCATAATATTGAGAAAGATAGCCTTTGAGCATCTGCACACCATTATCCTAGCCAAACATCGCAAGTAAAGGTATTGCTATATTTATAAAATATAGTGTGATTTATATATGGTCTTTAAGTATTTATCTTTAACACTAATTTCTTCAAAAGATGGGACATATCGTGAGATAAATTCTGTCTTTGTATCCTTTAGCAAGAGCTCCATTGAGCCAGTGGAGTATGTCATGACCATTTTTACATTATACCTAAAATACATGTGAATAATTCAAACCAATTTCCGCATCTTGCTCTTCAAATGCTGCTTGAACATCGTCATGCAGCTTGAATCTTGAAGACACTTGAGGCATATCAATTTCTCCATCTTAATATAAATAATGGAGAATATGTAAGTAGGCATAAAATTTTAATTTGATGTAGTCTCCATATAATGTATAGTTCTTTATGCTTACCAATTGAGGACCAAAATTCACATTTAAAGTCTCTTGCATGCAGTTGAACTATGTCTATTATGGGATATATGAAATGGATAGTAGAATATTAAAATGCCATGATCAGTTGACCCAATCTCGTCCAAAAAAAAAAAAAAACAATCAAGCACAACCATGTGATCACCCTTATATTTTTGTTCAACAACAGCTATAAAACAATGAAACGGAAAAGGCTCACAATCAACTATAAAACCATGAGTCTATTTCTTTCAGGCATGAACCAAATTCTCTTTTGATGGTGATAACTACCCAAACTCACTGATTTCATTTACACACGGTGAAGCTCCATCGATCGTCTAGAAAAAAAGGCTCACAGTCAACCCTTCTTAACACTCCTTGTATATTTTATTTTGGATTTGTCACAATTCCAGAATGAGATTTGCAATTTTTATTGGAACATAAATCCCTATTTGGTCGCGCATTAGTT
The DNA here is from genome assembly GCA_014282245.1 of Rhododendron simsii. Taxonomy (NCBI): domain Eukaryota; kingdom Viridiplantae; phylum Streptophyta; class Magnoliopsida; order Ericales; family Ericaceae; genus Rhododendron; species Rhododendron simsii. The sequence goes on along the minus strand of WJXA01000443.1, from coordinate 12,458 downwards.
GAATTTAATTTGAGATTCGATGTATGATTGTGTTAGTCACTTACGTTACACCGTGCATCTGTACTGTATTGATCTGTTTAGAGATTAACGCCGGTGGTAGAATTTCTTTGAGGGGATAGACAAAATCAAATTTTCCCGTTGATTTTGATTAAGCATTAATAAAATTGGAGTTCTACTTCCGCATCAGGATGATGGAGACATATATTTGGATATTAATTGCTCTGGTGGAGTATGTGTTACATTGGATATACTGTTGCATTCAAGTGTTTTGATGCTGTGTTCTCCAAACCATAAAACGCAGTTTTCTAATTTTTTTAAATCATGACCAAACCATACTACTAAAAAACCAAACCAAATCTTTCAGTTTGGATTGGTTTGGTTTGGACTGGATTCGCGGTTTGACGGTTTTTTTCTCACCCCTAAGCATAACCCAACTTATTCTCATTTTACTTTTCTTAATGATAGATCAACAGTCCACATCAACCCCATTTCCAAGTTTAAGAATTAATTAATGCTTGGATCATTTGTATGGGATCCAGAAATGGACCCTCACATGACGATGTGTACAATGTCGATACAAGTTACGCATAGTAGAGTTCTTAGACCCCATTCCACTAAGCATTTTTTGGTCCTTCTTAAAAAAAATCGCGTTTGTTAATTTTGTGCTAAGCTTTTGTAGATTATTGATTCGTCTTGACGATATAAATCGGATTTTTTACTTTTACCAACTATTTTGGAAAATAATCATTTTTAGCAACAAAAAAAAAGTCGACATTTTGTTGCTAAATAGTGGATATTTCCAAAAATGTTTGGCTAAAAGTATTTTTTTTTTTTTCTTTTCCAATTCACCTTGACGAAACGAATCGGAAAACTCAAAAAGTGAGAAACGAAACTAAGAAACGCATTTTATGATAAAGACAAAACAAAAAGAAGGCCTAAAAATCTTTAGTAGAAGTTCTATTAGTTGATCTAGCATTAAGGAGGGTAAAATGCAAAAAAAGTTGAGTTATGTTGTCGATAGAGGGTAAAATGCAAAAAAGTTGGGTTATGTTGTTGATCGACAGTGCTACCTACATGGGCTTTTCCATATAGATCGTGCACAGATCATTGTGTGGGGTCCACTCCGGATCCCACACAAACAATCCAATCCATTAATTAAATGTAAAATATTTTTTCAAGGGCTCTCGTGAAAAATCATTTCAACCCGATACTTAAATATACTTGATCCAACTATCTAACTTTTCGTTCAAATTTTAGAATAATAAAATTTTAGAAAATTTGGTTTGTAAGTTGTACTGTAACTCCCTAATAGGTATATTATTATATACGCCATTATAAGGAAAATGATTTAGGCACTTCAATTCTTTATTATGGCACTTCAAAATTTGTCTTTTAGTATACTTTACTATGTATAATTTTTAGACAAGTTTTTGAGTGTCATCATAAAAAAATTAGAGTGCCAAAATCATTTACCATAATACACCGTAATTCAAATTGCTTCAATTGACTTAAAAAAAAATGAAACGTAAATTGACTGAAGATTTCGAAGACTAGATTGCAAATTTCTAACTCCCATACTGGTAAAATACAAATTAGAAAAGGAAATGCTTCAATTGTAACGAATCAGAATGGTACATATTAGGAAATATTTTAACGTAACATTTATCTTGGAAAAAACCCACTATGCACGTGGATAACACCCATTTGTTTTAAGATAATTGTGTTATCTTTGGATCAGGTATTGATCGGTATCCAACCAACGTGATTTTTTTGCAAGGTTGAAATTCTTGACGAGCTTGACAACATGGACGATTCCGATAATTTTTTTGGGCCCCGGAACAAGCCGAAGAATTATTTACTACCACATCTCAAATTATTTAACCCCTTCCCTCAAGTAAAATACTAACAATGTTGATCCTATAATTCATACTGACCAAAAATGACTCAACACTCTCTATCTTGACAAAGGATAAAAAAAAAACTATCTCGACAGAGGATAAAAATAAAAAAAAAACTTTATCCCGACAATACTATCTAACTCGACGAAGGATAAAAAAATAATAATAAGATAAAAATAAAAATAAAAAAAACCTCTATCTCAATAGAGGATTAAAAAAAAAAAAAACCTCTATATCGACAAAACTCTCTAACTCTGTAACGCCCCGAATTTTGGGAACGTTAAATAAAACATTTTATTAGAAAAATGAAGCGAGTCCAGCTCGTTATTACATCATAACTCTCGTAAGAGCATTTGAAATACAAAATAGGATGACAAAGAGGGAACTAAGGGTCCTACTCTACAGCTCCTCTTGCTTCTCCATCCTAGCCAGCTCCTCGGCTCCGCACGCCTCCAAGCTGAAGATCTCGCCCTGCTCATCTATGAAGTCTGACACATTATACCGGCGTCGCCACCAATATAATATGTCAGGGTCACCAAAAGGCAACACCATGAGCTACAACGCTCAATAGGAAATCCTTACCCGCTAACCCATAGCTTACCAACAAACGATCATAGAAATCACATAAATGACGATAATACATCCACATTCACTATCTAACGTTGGTGTCCAAGATTTCCCGATTTCTCCTACGCGACTCGTCGTAGACCGTGTCAACGTTTTCCACTTACAAAACCATTTTTTTCAAAATCCTTTGCATTGTCTCCGTACCGCGGATAACCAAGCCTTTCAAAATCATTTGACATTGGCTTCGTACCGCGGATAACCAAGCCACACACCCAACCTCGGTTCCGCCGCGCCGGGTTCCCAAGTATCCTCACAACGGTTCCGCCGCGCCGGGTTCCCGTTGGCACACAACACTAGCATTGGCTCCTCTCCACGGATAACCAAGCCATATTACCAATAAGGCTACCACGTCCGGCCCTATTGGCAATCTTCACAAAGGGCTGCCAAGTCCGGCCACATTGTGGTTTTCACAACCCACGTAATGGGCTACCAAGTCCGGCCACATTACGGTTTCAAAACACATCTCATCATGACCCACACCCTAGGTGTCATGTTTCTACTTCCTCGGTTTTCGTGTCTCGTTTCTCATGCAAGACTCCGCGGTGTACGATTTTACATACCAACATGCATTTCATTCCCACTAGATCATCCACTACTACAACTACCATGCTTGAATTACCAAGAACTAGCATAAAATATGCATTTCCAACATCCAATCAAAAGATAACCTTACCTACGATCAAAGTAACTTCCAAGCAACGTGCGATTTATACAATACATAGAATTAGAGTGAAAACTACTTTATACTTGGAAAAGTAGATAAGGATAACTACTTGAGAATAGGTAAGGATCACTACCTTAATCCGAAACTAGTCGGGGCCGAATAAGCTAGGTGAAATTTCTCCCGAATCTGGACCGAACTTCGAACAGCAGTAACTCGGTCAATCTTTGGCCGAATAGAGTCGTTCTTGGGTCCAAATCGAAGATCAAGAAACCCTCTACAACTCTCGTGAAGGAAGTTAATCCTAGAAACGAACCTAGGTAGGAGAAAATGGAGGATGAAGGAAGTGACAGTGAGCTGTCAGGAAATGAAAATCCAGAATTTTCACTGAACTTCGGATGACAATATCTTTGTCATTTCTTAATCGATTGGGTTGGTTCTTGAGCCTAACTTCAAGGTTTCGAAGTGCTCTACAACTTTCCAGAAGGAAGTTGATCCTAAAAACTACTCTAGGCAGGAGAAAATGGAGGATTTCCGACGGGACAGTGGCTGCCCAGAAAAACAGAAAATGGTTTCTAGAGAGAAGGAAGAGCAAATGCTTGAGGTGTGAGTTCAAGGCATGAGAATGAGCTTCTATTTATAGGCAAGAGCTTGGCTCCCTCTCCTCTCCTCATTGGCCGGCCCCCCCTTCCCTCTCCTTTCCTTAATTTGACACTTGTCAAGAGATCATGAAAGATCAAGGAAGAATGGCTAGGATTGATCCTTGGTGGGCAAGAAAGATGCATGGCTAGGATTGATCCTTGGTGGGCAAGAAAGATGCATGGCTAGGATTGATCCTTGGTACAAAGGCAGTTATATTTGGCTAGGAGGAATATCTCCAAGAATATGAAAGTACAAGGAAGATCAATGCCAACTAACTTCCTTCTTTCCTCCTTCCTTCCTCTCTCTCTCTCCGGCCTCTCTCCTCTCCCTCTCCCTCCGGCCTCTCTCTCTCCTCTCTCTCTCCCTCTCTCAAGTACACACACGTATATATACATGCATACAAAGTTCAAGAAAACAATAAACAAAAGGAACTTTGTACTTTGAGCCAAGAAACTTAATGACTAAGTCTTAACAACTAATAAACACATGTGCACCAAGCCATTAAAATAATCAACCAAGTACTAGATTAATATTTACTTAGATACACAAGTACTTAGGAAGATCAAGAATCCCAATAGAATAATAGTTTAAGGGTACATTGGAATCCTAGTACCATGTACCATCCTATTAAAAAAAATTTGTTCTTTCACACATGGTTTAAAGAAAAATATTAAACTAATGAGACACCATGGTACTTGGAAAGACTAAGTCTTTGATCCATTGGGTAAAACTTCTCCTAACATTTATTATCCAATGGATAATAGATATTAGGTCACTTTTAATAAAATAATCCCAAAAGTACTTAAAAGTAATTTAAAAAAATCCATTTTTTTAATATCCTTAGTACTAACCAAATATACTTTTATTATAAACAAATGGGGTTCTATTATCCAATGGGTAATAGTCTCCCTAACATTTATTGTCCGATGGACAAAGATTAAAACCAAAATAATTAAAAGAAAAAGAAGATTATTCAATACCTTGACTAGGGTTGACAAGGTTCAAAAGATTCAATGAGGGGCAAAATGGTCCAACTGAGGTAACTAGATAGCTTCCTAGTTTAGTTCTCCCAACCAGATGGTTTAGAAGCTAACTAGGCTTGCTAAATAGGACTAAAGTGCAAAGAAATCAAATTTGAAGGGCAAAAACGTAATTTTGACAAACCACAAGAGTATTAAAATAAAATTCAAATATTTAACGAAAAATAACAACGAGATTTTTATTCGTTAAAAATCGGGGTTGTTACAAACTCGACAGAGGATTGATTACAGAGAGAGAGAGAGAGAGAGAGAGAGAGAGAAATCTCCAAAACTGATTCAAACTCCTCAGACCATGGAATTCTTCCTCCTCGTCAGAGTTTCTGAGACATAATCTTCATTTAGTTCGAGCTGTGGTCAGCAACGCGGCGTGTGGGGCCAACTCCAAGTTGATTGACTCGCTGTTGAGTCTGGAAATTGTGGAGAGTAACAGCATGGGCTTGGATAAGATCGATTTGGGAAGTGTGAGGAGTGAAGGATTATGGTTACGAAGACCCCTAATGTGCTTACGGACGACGTCGCTGACGTGGCAATTGAGCTTGCTTTGGCAACTTTGAGGAAGATTTGTTGGTGTAAACGGTTTGTGAGAAGTGGGTTGTGCAGGGATAGTGATTTCCAGTTGGGTTCCAAGGTTTTTGCTCAAGGGTCCTCACAAGGGTGAGGAACACGCTGGCCGCCGTCACAAGCATCGACGGTGACAGAGAATTGCTGCGTAAAACTCGCCATCCACATCCACCCGTTCATCGCGACAACTAGCTCCAATACTCTGTGTCAATTGCGTTATCGTGGATCCAAGGAGAAAACAGGACAGAATCATGTACATGACGAACTTACGTTTCTCCTTCATGTGCTTTGTACTTTTGTAATGCTTATTATTGGAAGTCCAGCAATAGGTGTCTGTAGTTTTCATTATGGAGATTTTTCATAGGTGTTTCTTTGTTATTTGTGATTTATAGACTTCACAATCTGGAAGAAAATACTTATGGTTGTGGGCGCCCAAGAAATTGTTGGCCAGATTACCTCTTACGCTTAATAGACTTCCATTGCTTGATTATGTAATTGATGACCTCTTTCAGACTAGCTTTTCTTCCCTGCTTTGGAATATTCCATATTCCAACAACGCGTTGGCTACAGTCTTGTAGAGCTCATCACCACAATCAGAATGAGAAGGCTTGTAACTTATCATCATCTTCATCAGTGATTGCCTGCATTTTTTAGAGATCATAATCCACACTCCAAACCTAAACATATAAACACGATGAATTTGGTAACCAAAAAGCACAAACTGTGGCATTTTACACTCCTGGGTGTATTGGAAATTTGAAAGTAAGTGAGACATGAACATGTTTAGCTGAAATTTAAGAGCTTTTTCCTTTCTAATTTGTTTAGTTGGGAGTCGAGGGAGATTAAACTAACCCCTAATCAATTTCTTTACATGTTAGATATTTTCGGTGACAAATCCAAAAAAAATATACAAGGAGTGTTAAGAAGGGCAGACTATGAGCCTTTTATTTTGGGCGATCGATGGAGCTTCACCATGTGTAAATGAAATCAGCGAGTTTGGGTAGTTGTCACCATCAAAAGAGAATTTGGTTCACACCTGAAAGAAATAGACTCGTGGACACATTAATTTAACCAAGAACTTGTGAACTTAAAATCAAACTTTAACGAAGAACATCCTAAACAAAAACCAGGGCAATGAAAGAAGAAGAACCTATTTAGTTTGTTGGATCACATGTTTTTTACAGTACTTTTTGAAGTCCCTTTTTTTGGGTATGATATATGTGAGCAAATGATTAGACCTGAAGAAAGTGATTGTACTTGATCAGTTGTTGTGTGCTTTGTTGCGCATCAAAATAGATGATTGTACCTGTTAGGTATTGGCAGATTTGTTGCCTATCAAAACGGTACTTGGTCGATTATTAAACCTTTTACCTCGGTTTCTATGAGGATTTTTTTTTTATTGCCAAGAACCTAAAATGATTCGTTGATTAACTTTCATTTATGTCATTTTGTCTCGAGTCTTTACCCCAGAAGTTGGGCATGGGTTTCTAGAGGGTCAGGAGTTCTGGACCGATTCTAGCAATCAAAAGATGAAAGACCAGATACAACTGTTGCAAGTTTAGATATCGTTTTTGACATACTATCTTTATTAGAATTTTTAGCACCTCTAGACCGATTCTATCGATCAAAAGATGAAAGACCGGATACAACTGTTGCAAGATTGGATACCCTTTCTGACGTGCCAGCTTTGTTAGAATTTTTAGGGTTTTCCTAACACTTGAACCAACACTAGAAAGTGAGCATTTTTCTTTCATCTAAAATGCTCTATGTAGAATTCTTCAGCCCGGAGCAGGAGCGGGAAAGGCATCTGACCAAGTTTATCCCATTGCATTCAGTTGAAACATTATAATAGGCCGCCCCTTCCGGTATATGAGAAGAACTTCGAAGTAAACCTGTCAAATGGAGTGACGATGGAAATTGGAGAATAGGAACCTAAACAGAGTGCATTTCGCCTCATAGCAGTAGGATAGAGCTCCTCCATGCCCGGGGACTGCGTAGGCTTTCGATCATTTGTAGCCAGCCTCGTGTGTTTGGTTTGTTTAAGTGGTTTAAAATAGTTGGAGAGTCCGTCTTGGTTGAATGATATAAGCGTGCGTCTGCGCGACGCTTCAGATCAAAGTCATAAGGTAGAACCGATACGAGCTAACATGAATTGTGATGGCCCGCTTTCGACCGCTTGCTCTGGCCTGCTTTCTAAGTTCCCCAATCGTGAAATACAGCCTTTTCAATACAGCCTTCTCATCGATATCAGCGATTTCATAAGTACCATACCAAAACCCATGGAAACACTGGACCAGCAGTACGCAACACTTGCCACGCTGATTTGGCAGTCTAAATCCCAGAAGCATGAGGAATCCATCACACGGAATTAGGAGCAGAGGGATTAGGAACCAGCGACGGGACAGTACCAGCAATTATCTCTCTTGTAATAGCACACCGCGATCCAATCCTGGCCAACGTAGAGAACCTCTCTACAGAGTCCTTCTCCCGGCGGTAGTGAATGCGGAAAACCCCTTCCGAAAAACTTATCAGCGATGAGTTATGTTACCCTGAACCATCAGATTATTTCAATTGCAAAGTTAAGAAATATCTGGATTTTCCGCAGGATGCCGACTGTTTTATTAACTGTGTTGATATGATAACAATTTGTTAGACGATGCCAGAAGCAAACTCTACTTGATTTTCTCTAGGAGTTTTGGCGAAGATCCTCGTCCTTGAAAGATGTCACCTTGAATAAGGCCATTAGATTTCTTGTTTGCTTCTTGTTCGTACGCTAGGTTTAGATTGTGCAACTAAGTGGTTTCTTACTCTGTTTTGTTTTTGCCTCTCTTTCATTCCACAAGGTTTCCCCTCTCCTTTATGTGTATTCTTAGAGTAACACAGGTGTGAATTAAAAGAATGTCATCAATTTCTGATGTGAAAAAAACTAATAATAGTACTATCCTTTTCACTCGAGTTCTTAATCTGAGGCCCAATGTTTTTTTAATTACTCTTTGGGATTCGTTAGGAATATAGATCTTATGTGATACATGAAAATCTTTAGGGAAGTTTAGTAGTGCTCCGTAATGGGGGAATTGTCTTTGTTGTTGTAATGGTGTATCTATGAATGTCATAGTTCATAAACATTTAGTTTTTGCAGGAGTGGGAAGAGTGGCTTTTGCTTCTTAGTGGCCAAACTCAATGGACTGTGGGTCTTTTTGCAACATTGATTTCTATTAGCAACATAATTGCACCTGATGCTTATGCTTTTATTGGTGGCAAGGTACTTGTGATTGTATAATCTAGCAGATGGACTCTATGTTATCATTTAATATTAGTATACCATCTTAGATCCTTGCTAATATGATCATATAACTCCTGAATTCTTTTTCTTTTTGCTGGCCAAAACAAAGATATAGCTACCTTGATTTCTAGAATCAAATGACATTTATTGAGGGAGTAATATTTAATGTAGTTTGTTCACAATGACTTGATACTTTTTGTGGTCGGAAATCGCTATTGACATGGTCACTTGAGTAATGGGATAGATTTAGAAGCCTACTTGGGTCATCAGTACTTCCTGTACATTTTTTATGCTTCCAGTTGTGATATTATCCAAACTTTTTTTTTTTGATCATTGTTATTATCCAAACTTGAAATGAACTTTTCATGGGGTTTTTTTTTTTTTGGCTTCACCCCCAACTTTTTTCTCATTGTTTCTATTTTCTATCATAGAAAGCCTATACAGGTTACGCATTGGGTTATATATGAATTTATTGTGACATAGATTACTATTATGAGGAATCCAAGTATATGACGCCAATGCAGCTGCTTATTATTTCAAGAGAATAGCTTTAGGTATGAATTTATGAATTTCTTGGTCAATACCACATTCAGTGAATTATGTCGTCGTTGGCTTGATGTTGTGCTCTCTGAATAATTGATGCAGAGGTTTTGATGTTGTGCTCTCCAAACAATAAAACGCGGTTTCTAATTTTTTTAAACCATGACCAAACTATACTACCAAAATACCAAACCAAATCTATCGATTTGGATTGGTTTGGACTGGATTCGCGATTTGACAGTTTTTTTTCTCACCCCTAAGCATAACCCAATTTATTTTCATTTTACTTTCCTTAATGATAGATCAACAGTCCACATCAATCCCATTTCCAAGTTTAAGAATTAATTAACGCTTAGATAAATTGTATGGGATCCAGAAATGGACCCTCACATGATGATTTGTACAGTTTCGGTACAAGTTATGTGTAGTAGTCTTAGACCCCGTTTCACTAAGCATTTTTGGTCCTTAAAAAAAATCGTTTTTGTTAATTTTGTGCCAAAGTTTTGTGGATTATTGATTCGTCTTGAAGAGACGAATTGGATTTTTTACTTTTACCAAAAGTTTTGCAAAATAATCATTTATTAGCAAAAAAAAAAGTCCGACATTTTTTTGCTAAATAGTGGATATTTCCCAAATTGTTTGGGTAAAAGTATTTTTTTCCTTTTCCAATTCACCTTGATGAAACGAATCGAAAAACTCAAAAAGTGATACACAAAACTAACAAACGCATTTTTAAATTCAGACAAAACATAAAGAAGCACTAAAAATCTTTAGTAGAAGTTTTATTAGTTGATCTAGCATTAAGGAGAGAAAAATCCAAAAAAGTTGAGTTATGCTGTCGAGGGAGGGTAAAATGCAAAAAAGTTGGGTTATGTTGTCGATCAACAGTGCTGCCTACATAGGCTTTTCCATACATATCGTGCACAAATCATTGTGTGGGGTCCACTCCGGATCCCACACAAACAATCCAATCCGTTCATTAAATGTAAAATATTTTTTCAAGGGTTCCCGTCAAAAATCATCTCAACCCGACACTTAAATATACTCGATCCAATTATCTAACTTTTCATTCAAATTTCAGAATAATGAAAATTTAGGAAATTTGGTTTGTAAGTTGTACTATAACTCCCTAACACGTATATTATTATATACGCCATTATAAGGAAAATGATTTAGGCTCTCCAATTCTTTATTATGGCACTCCAAAATTTGTCTTTTAGTGTACTTTACTATGTATAATTTTTAATTTTTAAACAAGTTTTTGAGTGTCATCATCAAAAAATTAGAGTGCCAAAATCATTTGCCATAGTATACTATAATTCAAATTGCTTCAAGTGGCCTAAAAAAAGCAAACGTAAATTGCCTGCAGATTTCGGAGACTAGGTTCCTAATTTCTAACTTCCAAACTGGTATAATACAAATTAGAAAAGGAAATGCTTCAATTGTAACAAATCAGAATAGTACATATTAGGAAATGTTTTAACGTAACATTTATCTTGGAAAAAACCCACTGTGCACGTGGATAGCACCCATTTGTTTTAAGATAATTGTGTTATCTTTGGATCAGGTATTGATCGGTATCCAATCAATGTGATTTTTTGCAAGGTTGAAATTCTCGACGAGCTCGACAAAATGGACAATTCCGATAATTTTTTTGGGCCCAGAACATGCCAAAAAATTATTTACTACCACATCTCAAATTATTTAACCCATTCCTTCAAGTAAAATACTAACAATGTTGATCCTATAATTCATACTGACCAAAAATGACTCGACATTCTCTATCTTGACAGTGGATAAAAAAAAACTCTATCTCGACAAAGGATAAAAAAGAAAAATAAAAACCTCGATCTCGACAATACTCTCTTAACTCGACAGAGGATTAAAAAAAAAAATCTCTATCTCGGCAGTAGTCTCTAACTCAACAGAGGATTAAAAAAAAATCTCTATCTCGACAAATTCACCCAGACCCTCTATAACTTTACTCTCCTCATCTACAACCCCATCTCTCTCTCTCTCCACCACCGGAGCCGACACTGCCAACGCCGGAACACCACCAATGTCTCTTTCTCTCACCAACGTTTTCCTATCTTCGATGGAGCTAACGACAACCCTCTCCTATTCTGTAATAGCTGTAGGTTCGAGAGCAATGAATGTCTCTTCGATCCATATATTTGGCGGCATATTAAGTTGGGCCTTACAACTTGGAATTAATTGTTGTGTTCTAATAGGGGTAAACATTGCTAATGAAGTATTTGAACCCCAATTACTGTTTGATTCCACATTGTTCTTGCACTTGCTGTTTGAACCATCAGTCATTAATGATTAGATGTTGTAAATGCAGAATACAGTGGAGAAATTCCGTGAAGCGACAGTTGGATACAGGGAGAACAAAGAGATAGCGGATAAATGGGTTTGGCTATTCAGTACACCTTATTTCATGGTCTCAAATATGAGTGCAAACTGTTTGTGTTATTTAATTGGTGGGCAACTAATTTGTACAGATAACACAATAATACAATACCTGATTATATGGAATTTCTGTGTACAACTACTCTGATAAAGTTATCGCCTGGTGTTTTCATGGGGAAAATGCTCGGACAAATATAACAGTGTCAAGACGTGGGGGAGTTGAACTATATATGGGGAACCCTGAAAAATGTGGTGGCAATAGCAGCAGGTATAGGTTACCTTTTTCCCTCACGTTCCTTTAGGATATTCACAAGTGAGTGAAATTATTTAATTTCCACTGGAATAGGTCTGGTTCATGTTTTGAAAATGGGAAATAACACGAAGGTAAGGCAATTTCTTCTTAGACACAACCATTTTCATCTACCTTGAACTTTTGTCTTGCATTTGAATGTTTATATGATGTTATAGACTGCGATAATGAGAATGGGTTTAAGAGAAATGAAGGCCTTTTCCCAGCTCCTGTTTTCATCGATTAAGGATAGCACCTTTTTTGAAAGTTGTGGCGTAGTTGACTTTATAACTATTTGCTGTGTAAGGAGGAAGATTTCTTTGCTTTCCTATTTCTGATAAAATTTCCTTTGGAACATTGATTGCATTTAATAATAAAATGCTGCAAAATTATATGGTTTTGATTTGATTTGGCAATAGGGAGAAGAAATAAGAAATGTGCAAATGCTTTTGCTCAGAATGGTGGGAAAATGTCTTTTGATGAGCTTGAAGTTGAGATGCTGCAA